>JAWZYV010014253.1:0-83068 GCA_038373885.1 Cheiracanthium punctorium
TAGAAAATGTATGGGTATCCTAAATCCTACTTTAATGTTAAACGGCTACTTAACAAAAATAGGATATACAAAAATTAGCTAAAAATTAAACTCTTGATTAAATTTTTTTTTCTTGATAAATTAAAAACACTTGATTAAAAAATATTTGTTGTAAAATTAATTATTAACTTAAAATTAAAACTTGGTTTAAAAAAATAAATTTAGAAATGTATTTGTTGTAAAATTATTTAACTTAAAATTAAGACTTGGTAAAAAAAATATTTGTTGTAAAATTATTTCACTTAAAATTAAAACTTGGTAAAAAATATTTGTTGTAAAATTAATTATTTACTTAAAATTAAAACTTGGTTAAAAAAATAAATTTAGAAATGTATTTGTTGTAAAATTATTTAACTTAAAATTAAAACTTGGTTAAAAAATAAATTAACTCTTGATTAAAAAAAATATTTGTTGTAAAATTAATTAAAAAAATATTTGTTGTAAAATTATTTAACTTAAAATTAAAACTGTTGGTTAAAAAAATATTTGTTGTAAAATTAATTAGTAACTTAAAATTAAAACTTGGGTAAAAATCTCTTAAGAAAAAAAAAAAAATGTTTAGATAAAAAAGTTCATACACTATCTAAATCATTATTTGTAAAAACTATAGGTACTAAAATCGTTCTATGGTATAATTTTCTCACTTCCCTAACAGTAGAAGAAATTTGTAGAAAATGTATGGGTATCCTAAACCCTACTTTAATATTCTAGTAAACTGTTACTTATTAAATATATGCTATAATCAGTATACAAAAATTAGCTAAACATTAGAAGTATGTATTAAGCAACATTTATTCAATTTGCATTGGTTCTATTACTAAATGGTAAAGAAAACTAAAGATTATATCATTATTTGTAAAATCTTTCTATGGTATAATTTTCTAACTTGCCTAACAGTAGATTAAATTTGTAGAAAATGTATGGGTATCCTACTTTAATGTTAAACGGCTACTTAACAAAAATACGGTATACAAAAAATTAAAAACACTTGATTAACTTTGTTTTTTCTTGATAAATTAAAAACACTTGATTAACATTTTTTCTTGATAAATTAAAAACATTTGATTAAAAAAATATTTGTTGTAAAATAAATTATTAACTTAAAATTAAAACTGTTGGTTAAAAAATATTTGTTGTAAGATTAATTATTTAACTTAAAATTAAAACTCTTGGGAGATTTCTTTGGTTTGTAGGCCTCCTGGGGATGTTGTTCATTTCTTTGCTCCACATAGTTAATTATTATTTAAAGAAACAAAAACAACAACGCATCCTCTGTGCTACGCCCTGTCTCCATTCATGCGAGGCTAGCGTGATGGGGAAAGGCACAGTAAGAATTTTTATTTGAAATGAGGCGGTAGACGAATTCTACCGGGCGGCTGGTGGGTCCTCATTTTATAATAAAATTTTTTATTTCAGGTGTAATTCATATAGCTTATTTAAAATTATGTCAAAGTCTCTTATTTTGATACTAAATGTTAAAGTCCCTTATTTTTCATGAGAGAATGCATCGCAATCTGTAAATTTTTCCAAGTCCCCTTATTTGTAAAATATGTCACAATCTGAAAAAAATTACAAGTATCCTTATTTTAAAAAATATGTCACAATCTGAAAAAATTACAAGTCCCCTTATTTCAAAAATATGTCACAATCTGAAAAAAATTACAAGTACCCTTATCTGAAAAAAAGGAAAAAAAATTCTTATCAACCCTTCGAACATCCTCTCCTCACATCCGGTCCGACCACGCCCCCCTCTCTCTCTCTCGACCCAGGGAACGCACCGGACAGCACCGCAGAATTAACATGGCACCGCATGGGGTGAACTCTCGTTTATCTACTACTCAGGGCAAGCCCTAGTACTTCTAGATCTGCCACTGTTATAGCAGTCAACTAGTCGTAGAAGAAATCTTCGTGAAGATTCTTCGGTGCAAATTTCCAAAAAATATCCAATTAAACGCATTCTTTTTGTCGTTGTCGTAGTCTTGTAGGCAACACATTTATTTACCGGGTGTTTCAAAATAGATGTTAAAGCTATTATGTTTTAAAACGTAAGTGATAAAAAAATGCTTCCAATTAGAAAAGTTCGTCAGATAAAGAGTAGATTTCAGGTATGGCAATTTTTTACTAGAGGCTGTCTACATCTTAAAATACGAAATTTAATTTTTTTACGGTCCCTAGTTTCCTATCACTTAATTTTAGGAAAATGTTGCTCTTGGCTAAGAAAATTAATTTAAAAAATCCCGTGTCTCCAAGTGAAATAGTTAGCCAGAAATTTAACGTTAAAAATGATGACTTACATCACTTTGCCTACTGAGTTGGCCTCTGTTTTCAGGGAAAAAAATTTTTAATTTAGGGGACCAACTATGAGTTGATAAAAGTTAAATAATGATCCCAATTTTGAGAATGGCAATTAAACACGTTCAAACGTGGGAAATTAGCAGGTACAGTTTGACCGGAATGGATCGGTACTGAGTTATGAAATTAGCGATAACTTAGTCTTTTAGGGGGGTCATCCAGTAATTATATTACGTCACGCTTCTAGAGAAGGAATTTTAAAGTGCAAAAGAGAATGACAAAATAATGGTGTGGTTACTATGGGTGGAAATTTTCATCAGAAACTGCCAAACGGGCATTATAGGAAATTTCTATAGCTAAATTAGGATTTGAGAGGTCAACTGCGTCTATCGAGTGACTATCAACATAAATTAAGTTCGTTTGAAAAGTAATAACATTTTTACTACTTTTGCGGCATCCCCTTAGTGCTTGGCGAAAAATGCTAAAATCTTCAAATTGCCATATCTCGCTAACTATTCCACTTAGAGATATGAGATTTTTTCATTAATTTTCTTATACACAGACAGTTGCTGATACAGGGAAGGGGCTAGGCTAGGGGGCTTCATTCTTCCCAAAGAGATTGCTAAAGGGTAACATTCTGCTTCATTATGTACTTTGAATATGTAAAGTGATCTTTTTTAATCACTTAGCCCCTCCCAAAAGTTTTTACATTGGTTTAGACTAAAATTTTGCTTTATTGTATATTTTGTTTGGGTGAAATAAGCTTTTTTTCAAAATTTAGCCCCTCCCAAAAGAGAATTTCTGGATCTGCCACAGGACACAGAGCAACATTTTTCCAAATATAAGTGACAGGAAAGGAAGAATTGTATAAAAATTAAATTTCGTATTTGAATATGTATATAGCCCTTAGTAAAAAAAAAAACAAAACTTGCCATATCTGAAATCCCTTCTTTATTTGACGAACTTTTCTAATTGAAAGAAATGTTTCTATCATTTACGGTTCAAAAGATAATCGCTTTAACATCTATTTGAAACCCCCGGTATATGGAGAGCAATCCTTTAAATTTCGTATAGCTTTACCAATTTGGGGGAGCGGGAATGTAAAATTTGCTTTGAAATACTACTTTTCTCACTACCAAGCCGTTTCCGCGTTCATAGAGGAAATAAACCAACTTACTTAAAACCCATTTATGCCTAGCGTCCCTTTTATGGGACGGTATTTTCGCTATCAGTCGAAAACGTTATTTATTTTTCCTAGCCATTATTCACGGGTACTGAATCTCAACCCCAGAAAATATTTTAACATGATCAAGTAGGATGTTGACATTTCAATTTTTATACATAATGATTTTAAAAGAAATCATCGCCTCACCATGGCACAGTGATTATGTCACAGGAAATGGCGAAGAGTGAAAGTCCTGGGTTTGGGTCCTATCTCTCGTCCTTCGATCTAACCGTTCGGAGTTTTCCTTGGTTTTCTCCGAAACGTAGCGTAAATACGGGTTAAGACCCCCCCAGGGAGGGCACCCTCCCCCCCTGGTGTTGTCCTTCTGGGAAGGATTTATAAGCGGACTTCGCGCCAAGCACACAAATCCGATATGCATGTTCACAACAAAAAGAAATCATCCCTTGTTCAAGAAATTGGCATCAGAGGTGCATCTATTATTGCTGGTATTAGCAAAAGTCGAAGAAAGTCGTAAAAATATCTGGGCACAAATGGGTTAAATCTTCACACTGGGGTGTACTGTGTAGCATTCCAGAGAGTCGTCTGCTTTCCTGCAAGATTCCTTTCCTTAGGTTATCTCCCCCCTGACTTTCAGGTGACTTTCGCCTTTCGTAATGCAAAAATTCTTCAGACATTTCTAAGAAAGCTTTGATACGTGGGATGGTCCCCCCCCCCCCACACACACACATAAAAAAAAAAAAGAAAAAAAAAAGAAAAGAAAAGAAAAGAGAGAGAGAGTTTCTCTGGATGAAAACAGCAAATTCGTTTCAACCTCAAAATATTTCAGGCCTTGTTTACTTATAAACTTCATCGTTTGTTACTGAATACTATAACAATGCCAACCCTTTCTTCTTCCCCAGAGAAAGCTGTCTATTGGTTAAGCGAAAGCAAGTAAAGATTGTTGTTTTAAGAAATCATTCAATCAATTTTTGAAGAGCTTTTTTAAGAATTTAATTACGCTAGAAGCTCGGGAAAACTTAGAACATGTATTTACAAGTTGTGTTATGAACTGTTACAAACAATGAAACGAAACATTCAGGGAGAAAATGGTAAACATCCATAGCGGATGTAGAGGAGGGGCTAGGGGGCTTCAGCACCCCCCACGCCCCTAAAAGTATAAATATATATAGAAAGAGATTGCTGAAGAGTAGCATTTTTCTTTATTATGCACTTTAAAAAGGTAAAATATCTTTTTTACTTCCTTGTACGTAGTATAAGGAAGTAATGTGATCCCGAAAAATTTTGGGGGCCAAATTTCGACAAAAAAACAGATTTTGACTACCTCTAAATTTAATTTTAAGAATTTTTTCGATGCATCTCATCGTAGCGTAGCATGCACGATCATATTAACGCGTCTGCAACTCATTTTGACCAGCAGCGAGTCTATTGTGGTCAGTTTTTCCATGCCGTCTGTACGTACGTACGTATGTTCGTACGTACGTACGTACGTACGTATGTATGTAACTCGCATATCTCAAAAACTATTGGTCGTAGAATCTTGAGATTTGATATTTAGGATTGTTCTATGATCTAGTTGTGCACCTCCCCTTTTGGTCGCAATCGAATGTATAGTTTATGTACAGGACCGCCCAAAAGATTCGAAATACATTACGCTCTATGGGCCGAAATTCATTAAACTCGCCTAACTCAAAAACTATTAGGCGTAGAATGTCGAAACTTCATATTTTGGACAGTTGTAACATCTTGTTGTGCACCTCCCCTATTGGTTCCATTCGACTGGATAGTTTATCTACAGAACCGCCTAAAAGATTCGAAATACATTACGCTCTATGGGCCGACATTCATCAAAGCGTTTTTTAGAGGTTTTGGGCTATTTCAAACGACTCAGGAGTGATATATGCTGTAAAGAGTTAGAAAATGAATTTCTCCATTAAAAAAAGTGTCTTTATCATTTACAGTTCTGCTACAGGAACACTCAAAAGATTTCCAATACATTACGGTCAATGGCAATTTTAGGGGCATTCATCCATTTCAAGCACAATACCGTCCTACCACATAAGTTAGGTAATGGTCCGACCACGGTCACGTGCCTCCCTCAAGAACTATGCCAAAAGTCGCCAAGCTTGGCGACTTTTGGTGTACGTGTGTGCATATTTAACTCTCAAATCTCAGAAACTATTATGAAATTTCATATGTAAGATTGTTGTAACATCTAGTTGTGCATCTCGATTTTTGGTTCCAATCTACTGGAGTTTCTTTACAGGACCACCAAAAAGAATTTCAGTACTTTAAAGTCTATGGAAATCTTCAATATAATACAATTGTAGTCAGTCATTGTTTGGTACATGCCCAAAATCTCGCCGTCTGTCCTCGACCTTGGCGAGTTTTGCCGAAATGTCGCCAAATTTGGCGATAGTCAGTCATTCGGTCCATGCCCAAAGTATCGCCATTTTTCATCGTTCTTGGCGAGTTTTGGCGAAATATCGCCAAATTTGGCGATAATCTGTCATTGTTGGTCCATTCTTAAAATCTCGCCAAATGTCGTCGACATTGACGAGTTTCGCCGAAATATTGCCAAATTTGGCGCCAAAAATTATTTCGTATTTTGTATAACTCTAAAACTTTAACCCGTAGAATTTTGAACTTTTGTATTTAGAACTATATTATAATATCTAACTGTTTTCAATATCTTTTTTGACAGCAATCGACTAGGAATTTATTTACAGGGTGAGCCGAATGACTTTAAATACATTAAGGTGTATGGATGCATTCAATTCATTGAAAGTCAGTGGTCAATGACTACTTTGGCTATCCCCAAAATCTCGCAAACTATCTCAAGTTTGTCGGCTTTTGGTGAAATATCGCCAAATAAAGTGTCAGAAGGAAATCTTTCAAATTGAACTCAACTTGGCGATATCGAAATATGTGGCTAGAAATCGCTATACCTTACTATTATTGATATTTTATCTCTTTCAAACAAATAAGTTTAGAGGAAGTGCGTAAAAAACATTTTTGAATTAATAGACGTGCAAGGAAGTCATGTGTTGGACACATCAGATTTTTTACAAATTAGTCCCTCTCACAAATTTTTACATTCGTTTAGACTAAAATTTTGCTTTATTGTATATTTTGTTTGGGTGAAATAAGCTTTTTTCAAAATTTCGCTCTTCCCAAAAAAATTTCTGGATCCGCCACTGCTAAACATACGGAATTTCGCAATATTTACCGAAACATATAGCTTTCTGGTACATTTTTGAAAGCAAATTTTGTGCTTACGTATTTTTTTTTTTTTTTTTTTTTAAGTTGCACGAGATTTTATATGTGTTGGTATATGCCTATAGCATAAGCGTAAAGTTTTTAAAATTATTGGGTGGGGGCGGGCCCCACAACCAAATATATTCACGTCAGTGGCGTAGCCAAGGGGGGGATTGAGGGGGGGGGTCAAACCCCCATGAGGAATTTTTTGCCATACAAAATGTATATTCTTCACTCCCTTATCATACACCCGTATACATATACATATGAGTTGCAGAACTCGTAACTCCCCCCCCCTCCCATGAAAAATTTCTGGCTACGCCACGGATTCACGTACATATAACTTGCTCATAACTGCCAACTACTACGGAATATAATTAACCACTTTTTCAACATGATTTTTCGGCTTAAAATATAGCAAAAGTTTTGTGCTGCGTGTGCGAGCTGGTTACTATTTTGAAAGAAATAATTAAAAAATATACTGTTACAAAAAGTAGTTAATTATATTCCGTAGTAGTTGGCAGCTATGACTTACTATATATAAGTGTAAATTATTGGAGGCGCGCGAGCTCTATGGGTCCATAGAATTCTACACCTATGTAAGGTAAGTATCCATTTAGTATCTTTCTATCATGTTATAAGTTAAAAATAGAAGCAAAGTAAAAAATCCAAAGGAGGAAAAAAAAAAAAAACATTTTCGATGAGATAGTGCATTTTAGACACACCTGAACTTTTCTTCACTTCATACTTTACATTGCATAATCTGATCTTAATTAACCAGAGCCTGGCGAGAGCAACTTATAGTAACATTGTGTGATACGTGGCGTCACAATGAATACTAAATCATGATTGAAATCAAAAGAAAATTTTTAAAAGTACAAGTAAAGGTTTTTTTAAAACGTTTGTAAATGGCGTGAAATACTTTTTTTTTACGTTAGTATAAGTTAGTTTTCTGTATTTAGTGGTAAATTATTGGGTGGGCTCAGCCCCTATTCACAATTTATTGGAGGGGCTCGAGCCCCACGGGCCCATATAACTCTACGCCTATGGTCTACAGTGTTTTTGGTGAAGAAGCATTATCAATTTTTTCGAGCATTTAACATCATTGGTTTGTTTTTAAAGCTATTCAAAAGTCCTGTGGCGCCCATCGCATTTCAGATTTTCTATTGAAGGGCGTCTAGCAGTAACACCAACCACCTAGAAAAATGCCTTTGGGGGTTGTAAACATTTTTAATGATAAATAATTTTTTTTTCCCAGCCAAGTGGTCATATTCCGTAAGAAATTTATTGAATGTATTATTTATTGATTTCTAGTTTACTAAAAATAGATAACTTCATTACATGTTAAATTACCTTAAAAGCCATTGAATATAACTCAACCAACTTATCGGCATAACTCAACCATTGACAAAGCAGCTTCACTAACTTTCTTAGGAGGGGGCATGAGAGCCCATATAATTTTAGGAGGGTGTATATATATGTAGTGGGGGCAAGTCAAGTGCCCTGCCCCAAAAAGATACTCACCACTAAAATATACTGTCTTCCGTAACAGTATCTTTACTGTTATAATCTACGTTATAACAGTACATAAATCATACCGATAATGTGGAAGCTGGGGGATGAATGGCTCCCCCCCCTGCCCATTGGTTTGCGAGCCCATGGGAGGGTGTAGAGACTCCCTGGACCCTTCACTTGTATGTGCCCATGGCTTAAAGGACCTTATTAGATCAGATCCCTGCCATTGTATTAAAAAGGAATCTTCGAAATTGATAAAATTTCTTATAATCAGTGACGGATCCAAAAGGGTGATTGGGAAAGGAGAAAAGACGATAGGAAAAATATTACTCCACCTTTTGAACCTAAAATCTGTTCTCGTTCATTAGAAATATCGCACCTAGGAGCCTGAACCCCACGCGTTTTTCTTAACCCTTTAACGTGCAGTGTTCCCGCTCTGGGAACATCAAACTTTGACGTTTTGACCGTTGCCAGTCACGAAGAATAGATTTGATTTCTATAAAAATAGTTGCGGGTGACATAGCTCCACGAGAATCCTTTACTTTTTAGCACGTCATTTCCCGTAAAAAAATGATCACGATTATTTTTAACAGCACAGACATCTGCTGAAAAATGGAAGAATGCGAGAACAGCCGGATAGATTGCCCAATGCTGAAGAAAAGGGCAGCCGTTGCCATCGCTCGACTTAACTACCAGCAAGATGGCGGACGATCGAAACGTGCATCGCGTGCCACAGATCCAGAGACCCTTTTTTGACGACAGCTGGCTGTGCCGGCACAGCCAGCTGTCGTCAAAAAAGGGTCAAAGGGTCAAAGGGTCAAAGATGTGAATATTTAGTTCGTAAACATCCTTAAAAGTGATTCAACTCCAGACATTTGAGCGATGGTACTAAAATCCAGGACTGACTTCCGGCAGAGCATTCGGGGCGAGCGTCTGGGCTCCCAAATTACCCTTTAAATTTAAGAATTTGCAAAATGATTTTAATTTAAAATAAGAGCCTCAGAAACGAATTTTATAAAAAAAAATAATGATAATAATAATTACTCTGTTACTATTTCATAGCTCTGGCATATCCATACCTTTTTTTAGCTAAAAGGTAGAGTTTCATGCAATGATTCAGGGCAAACTTATCTTTATGGCCTAGGCCGATCGTTAGGAAAAAGTAGAGCTGATATTCAATCGGAACTGATAAAAAGAAATAGCTTCCTAAATGGTGTTAACCATTTAACGCGCAGTGTTCCCGCTTTGGGAACACCAAACTCTGACGTTTTGGCTGTTGCCAGTCACGAAGAATAGATTGGATTTCTATAAAAATGGTTGCGGGTAATATAGCTCCACGAGAATCCTTTACTTTTTAGCACGTCATTTCCCGTAATAAAATGGTCACGATTATTAACAGCACTGACATCTGCTGAAAAATGGAAGAATGCGAGAACAGCCGGATAGATTGCCCAATGCTGAAAAAAAGGGCAGCCGTTGTCATCGCTCGACTTAACTACCAGCAAGATGGCGGACGATCGAAACGTTGATCGCGTGCCACAGATATAGAGACCCTTTTTTTGAAGCAGCTGGCTGTACGCACAGCCAGCTGTCGTCAAAGGGTTAGGTGAAGATCTTCAAAGGGTTAGGTGCTCAAAGGGTTAAGTGGGGCGCCTCAAAGGGTTAAGTGAAGATCTATCCCTCTATAAATAAATGATATAAACATTAGGAAAATAAGTTCAAAAATAGTGCGGAACATGTTACTTGAAAAATATGGAATGAAATTAACGTATGAAAATTAAATATGATTAAAATATTATCCTACATAATAATATTGTTATCGAACTATTGTATTCCATTTTGCATCTTGATTCAATAATCATTTTATGCGGTTATAACATCCTTCTTATGTAGTGCGATATGAAAGCTCTTTTGTATTGTATAAGAAAGTTTTCGTAAGAGGGGCCCCGAATAAAGGTTTCGACCTGGGCCCCCATCTCTGCAAATCGGTCCCTGACTGAAATACGAGACAAGCACGTAACCAAAGAGGGTGGGGGCTATTTGTTCTCTATGCTCCTGGTTCTTTTTATTCGCAACATTTAAAAAAAAGATAGTGTACATGTCAGCTGATTTATCGTAAGATGAGGAAATAGTGGTAAGGAATTTTCTTAAATGTCTACTTTTTTTAAATTCCTTCCCACATAACAATAGCTTGGTAACTAACTGTCATGAGTTTAGAATTCAGGAGGCCGCTAATGACTTCCATTGCGCATTCTCAAGAGACATTTTTGGATTATTCTGGAAAACCATGATATTTTGTAACGCAAAGACATACTTTAAATGTTTAATTTGTGTTTTTAATAGTCTGTTCTCAAAACCATGGTTAGGAGGGAATCCATGCTATTCACATTCTCAGAAAATCGTGCATGCGTCGAAAAGACAGATTACAGTTGCCCCCCTGCAACACGGGCTCATATAAGATGGAATTGTAGAATACGGAGTAAAAATTGCGATGATTTTCGTATAACACGTTAAAAAAAACTCCTACAGCACGGTAAAATGAGACGCATGTTCTAATTTTATGACGATTTTAGTTCCTGTAATTAACATAACTTTTGAGTGGCAACACCAAACATTATTGTGTTTCTAAGGTGTGCAAATAAGTTTTGCAGCGATTATACCGCGCTATTCTCACTCCAGGTAGAGTATAGATCAGGCCTCATACAACAAGGATTCATAGCATGGAACGTATGTACCGTGTTATAGGGGTAATCTACTGTATTTCGCAAAAAATAAAGCAATAATATTAGATGCACCGGAAATTATTTTTTTAACATTGAATTCAAACAAATAAGTTTATCACAAATTTCTCTCTATTCTAAAAAAAAGTAAAGGCCGCTGGCGCTGTCAAAGCTTGTTGGCCTATCTCCTCCTAAACCGTAGGATTTAAGTTTCGACTAAGGTGACCACGGATTCGAAAAATTCCGAGGAACCTGATAAGCTGACTTAAATTTCGAAAATCGAATTGTTTTAGAAGATATTAATAAAAAACTGAAAAAAGTAAACAGAATGGTTGCCAGATTTGGCATAAAATCAGTCATTCCTTTGCAACAAAGCGTTTCCAAGTATGTTGTATCACGTAAAATTGTCAAACATGAAGTAGAAATACACCCATTTTACGCCTAAATAAAAACTACATGAAATAAGTAACGCAAAATGTGTTGCACAAAGTTGACAATTTTCAAATAGTAAGTTCGCTTAGACAACAGGAGTTTAGAATGAGCGATTATTCGTTTTTCAAAAACAGAATAACTGATATCTTGAAAATGAAAAATAATTAAAATGCAGATTATTTTAAAGCCGGTTCGGTCCAGCTGGATTATTTGCTACCAGTAGAAATATTTGGCGGCGTTAACTATGCCATTATAGCAGTTATAGTACACTTTGGATATTTGCTAGCGCGACGAAATGGTATAATTCGTGGTGCTAAGTACGCCAATCTGCAAACGATCATGTAAATGAAAATATGGATAACGGTTTTCCGGTAACCTTAAATGAACAGTAATTATAGGTTGTGAGCATGTGTAAATCGCCAAATAATGAAAAGTGGCCATGGGTGGCAAGCTATCCTATCTGTTCTGTAGCTTTTATTAACTTTACATGTACGCAAGTCGCCAAATAATGAAAAATCGCCATGGGTGGCAAATTCGTAAGGTGTCCAATAGGTTTTACATTATTAAGAATACAGCTGAAACAGATGTTCTGATTTTATTACGCTTTAGCTCCTAATTAATATAAATTTTGAATGGCAACATTAAATATTATTGTGTTTCTGAGGAGTGCAAATAATTTCTTCAGCGATTATACGCGGAGTCCGCACTCCAGGTGGAGTATAGCTCAGGACCCGTACAACACGGATTCCCATAACAAAATATCTTCCGTGTTATGAGGGGGAGGGGGGTCTACTGTAGTGTGAAGTTTAAATTTTTATGCACCAATGAACATGCAAGAACCAAGCAATGTGTAGCTCAGTAACATTCTATCTGATCCAATCTTCGGGTTTTGTAGGTTGAAATTGTGTCTTTTTTACGAATAAGCCTTATTAGGAGCCGAATGCCTCATACGAAAAGCGAGCGTAGCGAGTCTGGGGGCCTTGGCCCCTAGTTTATTTAAAAATGAGCTGTGCCTAAACATAAGATTTATATTTGTAATATTTTAAAGCAAGAATTTTATTTATTTACTAGCTGAAGTACCCGTCGTTGACGGGTTAGTACTGAATGCAAATTTCCAAAAAGCAAGAACTTTCGTCAGCATTGTAGGAGTACACAGAATGGATGTAGTATGTTGCCAAAGTAAAGAAAGCGGAGTTGTAATTTTTATGTATTGTTAAAATATTACAGGTTAGAGAGTAACTAAGTAATATCATTTCATTCGCTTTAGTCGTAATTATGTGATGCGCGAACGAATATTTACGCATATTGAAATAATTTTCGCAAAATCTCAAAATCTAATCGATATTTTTATTTCGTGATGCTGGAACAAAATTTCAGCATTTTAAAACGATTTTCACAAAATCTCAAAATATTTTTAAAATTAAACACCTATAAATTAAGATTAGCCTATCTTAATTTATTGGTTGTTGTCCTATCCTATCACCAAATTTCGTATTAGTCGTTATTACGCGATGCTTGAAGAAATATAACCGCATTTTGAGAGAATTTTCACAAAATCACAGAATCTAATAAAAAAGTTTTAAAAATTGGACGCCTATAGTTCATGTTGAGCAACCATCTATCATGTGACCAAATTTAATATCATTCACTTTAGCAGTCGCGTAGCTAGGGGAGGGCAAGGGGGGACATCTGTCCCCGGGCCCAGCACCAAAGGGGCGCCAAATCGATGTTCCGAAATTTTAGAAGAAAAAAAATGAATTGTATTCGTAATTTTATTTGTTGACAGAAAAAGAAAAAAAAACAGAGCAATCACAAATGAATTTTTTAACAAAGTTGTAATCAAACTTTACACAATGAGTTGTACAGGAAATGTTTCTAGATAATTTCAGAAGATTGTCTTTGGAAATCAAGTTGATCTTCCCCATTCCTTTTTCCTTCTCTCTTGCGGGCTTCGGTGTGTTTGTGGGATTCAAAATTTTTGTCGTGTAACTACGTTTTTTTATATTTGACCATTTTTGTCTCTGACTAAATTCCTGAGATGTTCCAGAATTCTTGTTTACAGTATTTTATTAAGGTCAAAACATTACTCCCAGTTTTCCCAGTTGACTTTTAGAATGGCTCTCCTCTCCTCTTCTCTTAAGATTATCGGCAACTTCTCATTTCATCATCTTAAGATCATCGGCATCTCCTCTCTTCTCCTCTCCTCTTTTCTCCTCTTCTCTTCTCTTCCCTTCTCTTCTCTTAAGATTATCGGCAACTTCTCATTTCATCATCTTAAGATCATCGGCATCTCCTCTCCTCTCCTCTTTTCTCCTCTTCTCTTCTCTTCTCTTCCCTTCTCTTCTCTTAAGATTATCTGCAACTTCTCATTTCATCATCTTAAGATCATCGGCATCTCCTCTCCTCTCCTCTCCTCTTAAGATTATCGGCATCTTCTCATTTCATCATCTTAAGATCATCGGTCTCTCTTCTCCTGAGCACGCGAACTCCCAAGGTAAAATATATAAAATAAACACATTGAAAAATTATATTTTTTTAATATTAAGTACACTTCTAGATTTTTTGTGTATTCAAAACGGGGGTTTTACTCTCTCCCCCTTCCCTCCACTATTATTAAAATACGCTTATTATAGCTAACGCACTGTGTGTAGGTTACTACAGCGCAGCCTTTTATCGATCGCTCGTGCGAACGGAAAAATTCCCTTCTGATCCGCTTTCTGAGAACAGAAGCGGAGAGAATTGAGAAGTAGGGCTCTACTGATATCATTCGTTCGCACATTTTCGGTGTGCACAAGGCACCTTTTTTGCGGTTATCTCTTCCGGATTTTCCCTTGGTTTGTTACGTTCGGTTAGTTAATCCATTTTTATTTCATTTTCTTATTATTTTCTTCATTTCTATCCTTTTTCACTAGAATACTTTTTTTTTACAAACTAGGGTAACTAATTAAGATGGGAGCAAAAGAAGTGTTTCGGAGCTAAAGCAAGGACAATTTTCAATACTATCCTTTGACAAAAAATTGAAATAAAATGAATCAAGACTGCACCTTTGCTAACACTTATCTTGGTGACGAAATGTAAGACAAAATATTACTTGTTTTCTTTCAGTTGCGTGCATTGTTTTCCTTTAACTGCTGGAAACGAAAATCTATTTTAATTTGTAAGGTGCGTCGTATCTGTATATTTAATTTTCGACTTTTTTTTTTTTTTTTTTTTTTTTTTTTGTGAATCTCCATTTAAATAACCCACTAGCCGCCACTGTCTGGATGCTCCCTCGTAATTCGAGGGCATTTGAGGAGGACTGAATGTACACGTGAGATTTTTTTTTCTCATATGCTTCTACTTGGTCTTTAAGATTGGCTTTCATTCCTTATATAGTAATACTCTGCTGTACTTGTCTTTTTAAAAAGTTGCATATTTGTACTGTAAAAACTGCTTTAAAGTCTGCGTTTCTGGTTCTCCTCGGCAAGAGAACCTTCAAGTTAAGGTTAGAAATATTGTACTTTTGCAATTTTCTATAGTGCTGAATGCTAATTATGAATTTTGAAATAAAAATTCATGTTTAAAATTTTACATTGCTTAAGGTTGTTCTTTTAATACGTTAAGTAATAATACAAGTTTTGAGCATCTTCTTAAAAAAAAAATCCGTTTATATCAGAAACTGGAAAAGAATTCAAAATGTCTTGTATTTCAAATGCCAGCAATTTTTTTTAAATGCCCGAAAAAAATTCATTTTGATCCGTTTGATAATCGGGACGGGTCAGTAAAATATTCGAATTGTAGAAAATGAATGCCATCATACGTACATTCATTATTAGCTGGTGTGCAATCCATCGAACTGCAAATCGCTAGACGAGATACATGGTAAATAAAGCAAGTATAAATTAGTGTTGACCTGACATAAATATTAAATACAGTTCATTCGACTTCTGAAGAAGAATAAAACTTTCTTGTATCACTGACGTATGCCCAACCCCCAATAGAGGGAACTAAAGCCCCCCTTGAAGGTGGAGAGTTAAAAGGGATTTTTTTTTTAAATAGAAAATTATCAGTTAATGAATTAAAATATTTTATTCTTAAAATTTGTCCTCAGATTATTTCTATTATATTTTTACCCCCCCCCCTCAAAAAAAATGCTTTTAAATAAGTACTTGCATTTAGTATAGCAAGTTATATGAAGTGCAGTTGAACTCGATTACAAAGTAGATGAAAATACCAGATCATTATTAATAAATCTACATAACGAATTACGTCGATAATGGACTTCTATGGGTAAATGGTATGGCGTTCTATGGACATATGGTACAGAAGGTTTTGATGTTAAAAGAAAGTAGCTATAATCAACAAACAAGCCAAAATGAAATCAAGAAAGGAAGGGGGGATTTTAAGGTATTTTAAATAATTTTATGATATTACAGATTTTTGTAGCACATTTATGGGTTTGCCCCCTTCCCCTTTTTGGGGGGGGGAGGTGTGGGGGGCGCAAAATCTTCAGTTGTCCCCGGGCGCTAGTAACCCTAGCTACGCCTCTGCACTTTAGTCGTTATTACGTAATGCGTGAACAAAGATTCATTCAGTTTTAAACTATTTTCGCAAAATCTCGAAATCTGATCGATTTTTTTTTAATTAGATGCTTACAGTTTAATGTGTGTGACCACCTATCATTTCACCAAATATCATTTTTACACTTTTGCAGTTATTACGTGATGTGCGAACACAAATTTACGCAGCTTGAAAGATTTTCGCAAAATCTCAAAATCTAATCAAGATTTTTTTAAAATTTGACTCCTATGTTTTAAGTTGAGTGGCCACCAATCATGATACCAAATTTCATTTCAATCGCTTCAGTCATTTATACGTGATGCTCGAACACAAATTCACGCAGTTTGAAACGATTTTCGCAAAATCTCAAAATCCAATCAAGATTTTTTTTAAAATTCGACGCCTATGTTTTAAGTTGAGTGACCACCTATCATGACACCCAATTTCATATTATTCGCTTCAGTCGTTTTTACGTGATGCTTGAACACAAATTTACGCAGTTTGAAAGGATTTTCGCAAAATCTCAAAATCCAATCAAGATTTTTTAAAAATTCGACGCCTGTGTTTTGAGTGACCACCTATCATGACACCCAATTTCATATCATTCGCTTCAGTCGTTTTTACGTGATGCTTGAACAAAAAAAGCGTCACGGACAGAATGACAGAACGACAGACAAACTTTTTTTGAGGGTCGCATCGGATTCCCGGGTGCTTGAAACGGATAGAAATCGCAAAATTTTTGAATTCCAAGAAATGTACCCACAAGTCTAATTTTATTTATACAGATGTAATTTTTATTTATTTTTTTTTTTATTTAAGTATTTTCAAGAAAGATATGTGGAAGACGATATTCAAAATGTCCTAAAATTAATTTTTAAGTATTCGCGAATGTCGTATTTTAGAGAAAGAATTTTATTGACATCTCTTTTTTTCCCTTAGAGATAGAGAGAGATATGTTAGAAGAGCGTTTAAGCCGCCTACCCACCCATAGGTTACGAAATTTGAAAAATTCTGTCTAATCTAGCATTTATGTTAAATAAGTCACGTATATGCCAAATTGATGTATGTTATTACTGATTAGAAAATAATGCTTTACACCGGAAGAAGTGTATGTAGCATTCATAGTTTTTTTTTTTTTTTTTTTTTTTTTTGAACATTCAAAAGAATTTCAATAGAATACGGCCAAAAACAATTTAGATACATTAATCTATTTCAAATCCAGCAAAATAAAAAGTATATAAACATTTGTACAGTTTACTTTTCATCTAAATGACATTAATGATGAAAATAGCATCTAAAGTTCTTTTGCAGGGCTCGCAAAATTACATAACTAGCGTGATACAGCTTTTTAAAAATTATCTCCGAAATCTCACCAAATTTAGAGACAATACATCGCCACATTTGACGCAAAAAGTCAATTGTGTTTGAAAATGTTTTAAAATTGATGGTTTGGCATGGATCGTCTTTTTTGTTTAATTTAGTAGAGAGTCCGATTTTTACTTCTGAGTTCAATTTTATTAAGACTAAAAAAATAAAAATAAATTATTGTTTAAGAGAAAAGCAAGTAATACGCTTTTAAAGCAATGTGAACTAAATCGAAAAAAATAATCTTTAAATGTACAGATTTTGTTCAACAGCAATTTGATGTCCCACGATTCAGTAAAATTTAACATTTTGAATTAAGTTTAGTATGATTCAATTTAGTTTCAATTTAGTTCAATTTAGTTCAGTTTAGTAATAGGTTCAATTTTACCGAATTGTGGGACATCATACTGCTGTTGAACAAAATCTGTACATTAAAAGATTTTTTAAAAACTATTTTGTTCATATTTCTTTAAAAGCGTACTTCTTTAGTTTTTGAAACTAAAGAAATATAATTTATTCTTGTATGATTCATATCGATTATCAGGTTAAGGTTATAAATTTTCATGAAGGTCGGCAACTTTGCAAACAGGCACTTTTTTCCTCATTAGCCTCTGCATGATTGGTCATCACAACTAATTCTACGATCTGTTGATGGATCACACCTTAATATGGTTGCTAAATATACTTTATATCATTACTGGGTCGCGAGAGACAGTGTTCATATGCTGTAATTACTTTCCTATTGCAAATTCGCCTGAGGCAGCCGAATATCTAAGCATTACGGTTCTACATTACAATCTAAGCACGGTTACAGCATTACAAGAAGCGTGTCTCTATATCTTGACTGTGCGAAATATAAAAGATGCCGTTTTTTATATGAAGTTTATACCAATACAGTACCAAAAATATCTGCCAATACTACTATATGCAGGGTGTTCCAAAAAGATGGCAACATGCTTTAATTCTTTAGAGACAAATGAGCACTGTCAATTGAAAAAATGTTCAAAATAAGGTAATATAATATTCCTCTTCTAAAATTTCAAAAAGTTAATTTTTTAAATTTATATATACCACCCTTGTACAAAAAAAAAAAAAAAATCCAATTAGTAAAATGGGCCCGATACATTAATGAGGAAATGCACAAAATTTGAAAATTATATCCTAAAAAGTGTCAGAGATATGAATATAAATACATGCTGACTTAAGCCACCTTTCGATGGCTCTAGAAGGGAAAAAAATCACATTGGATCTACACCTTAATCTACTCGCATTTTTGAGTTTAGGCAATTTAAATAGCATTAAAAATTAATTTAGGAATATAAGCAATACATACTTCAGAAAAAATCAGTTCTTAAAACTACTTTCAAAAACTTTGATGGTGGAAAAATAATATGAAGAAAACATATTTTATTTACCAAAAGATTGAACTGAAAACTAAAAATCAGTGCAAGGTAAATTGCGTGACATCTTCTCTGAGGATTAAAGGTATAGTAAAAGCAGCAAGAGCAATTACGGCACTGATTACGGGTACAAAAGTTTTGAAAAATATTGCAAATTATTGGAAGATTTGAGGGGATTGGGAGAGGAAGAGATAATATACCTCCAAGGAGCAAACAGGATGCAGGTGTAAATAAATTGGAAAACAAATAATTTTCTTAAAATCCATTGAAACCACTGGACAGAGAGCTTGCTTTAACCCTTTGAGGCGCAACCCTTTCCCAGTGCTGAAAAAAGGGCAGCCGTTGCCATCGCTCGACTTAACTACCAGCAAGATGGCGGACGATCGAAACGTTCATCGCGTGCCACAGATCTAGAGACTCTTTGCCGTCAAAAAAGAATCTCTAGATCAGTGGTACGCGATGAACGTTTCGATCGTCCGCCATCTTGCTGGTAGTTAAGTCGAGCGATGGCAACGGCTGCCCTTTTTTCAGCATAGGGCAATCTATTCAGCTGTTCTCGCATTTTTCAGCAGATGCCAGTGCTGTTAAAAAGAATAGTGACCATTTTTTTACGGGAAATGACGTGCTAAAAAGTATTCTCGTGGAGCTATGTCACCCGTAACTATTTTTATAGAAAACAAATCTATTCTTCGTGACTGGCAACAGTCAAAAGTCAGAGTTTGGCGTTCTCAGAGCGGGAGGACTGCGCGTTAAAGGGTTAATGCATTTTTCATTATCTGCATCAAATGATAAAACTTTATGGATGAATACGAATCGCATTTACAGGTAAAGTTAAAACCTATTTTGGGTTATTAAGTAATAAAGAAACGGGGCAAAAATAAAAGTGGAGGGGAGAAAAAGATATAGGACAGTCTAATCGAAATTCTGAAAAACGACCAGGATTTAACCTGTTCGTTCTCATCATTAGAAGAATCAGCGGAAATGAATGTCCTTCTGTCACCGGTGTGGGTCTTTGAAAAATTCTGCTGGGGGGCAGTGGCGCACACGAAGGGGGATGGGGGGTGTCCAGGGAGTCTGAGCCCCTCACTAAAGAATTATCAAGGCTGCTTTGTTAAATGGCCGCGTGGTTTTGCCGAATTCTATGGCTTTGAAAAATATTTTTTTACTTTTATTTAAATGATATTCTTATTTTTAACGGTAGAGGTGAATAACTGCATAGCTCAAAACCATGCAAGTAGTAGATTGAAATGTGGTAAAATCAATAAACATCCAGTATTTTTCTTATTGAACTGGTCTTTTGGTACGTGAATACGACCATTTAAGGCTATTTATTTATTAACTTTTTTAAGGAAAAGTTTTAAAGGAACTTTTTAAGTGTATTTAAGGAAAAAGTCACAGCGTTGCTCTTGCACAAGAATGGAACAGCCACTGACTCAGTAGCGTTTATTTTTTTAAAGAAAGGGTAAATTAAACAGAAGACTAAAAAAAACTTTTTTAGACGGTTTATAATGAAGCTGCGTAAATTATCCTTTGTTCACATGAAGTAACTAAAATTATGGACTACACCACCAGAGGGTGTGGAGGAGGGGAGGGGTGGAAATTCTTTGAAATGATCGACAGACAAGGAAAAAAAAAAAAAAAAAAAAAAACGCTACTTACTGCACGCTTTTAAGAATTCGTCAAAGTGCTCGTCGCTGGAAATCAGCTTGAATTTTCCGCAGAAAGCATCCATTGTGTGGTCTCGTGCTATTGAAACAGTATTTGCTTTCTCTCAAGTCTCGAACTTGCTTCTCGAATGGGCTGCTATCTGAACGAGCTTCCTCTCATCCAATGGTACCGGAGTCGCACAATCAGCCAGTATTATTACTAGGTGATGGGGAATCTGGCATCACTCAAGGCGGCTCGCTAAGCAGAACGGAATCAGAGCTCGAATGAATGAAGCACCGCGTAATATGAGTCAACGGCGAAAGGACTCATGTCAGAGACGAAAAGTGGCGGATCCAGCTAAGTTCTGAGCAGGCCCGGACTGGCTAGGTCGGCTGGTCAGCGATTGCCGAGGGCCCCCGGCCCAAGGGGGCCCCGTAGAGGCTCCCCCAAAATAGATATGCTATTTTATGATTAGAGCAGTGGCGGATTAATGCAAGTTTGTCGCATAAGCGTAAAGTTTTCAAAATTATTGGGGGGGGGCACAACCACATATATTCACGTCAGTGGCGTAGCCAAGGGGGGGGGTTAGGGGGGTCATAACCCCCCAATGAGGAATTTTTTTCCATACAAAATGTATATTTTTCACTCCCTTATCATACACTATAGATATATGTGAGTTGCAGAAGTCGTAACTCTCCCATGAAAAATTTCTGGCTACGCCACTGATTCACGTACATATAACTTAATAATAGCTGCCAACTACCATGGAATATATATAACCACTTTTTCTACATGATTTTTCCGCTTAAAATATAGCAAAATTTTTGTGCTGCGCGCGCGAGCTGGTTACTATTTAAAAAAAAATAATTAAAAAATGTATTGTTTACAAAAAAATGGTTAATTATATTCCGTAGTAGTTGGCAGCTATGACTTACTATATATAAGTGTAAATTATTGGAGGCGCTCGAGCTCTATGGGTCTATAGAATTCTATACCTATGTAGGGCAAGTATCCATGTTAGTATCTTCCTACCAAGTTATAAGTTAAAAATAGGAAGCAGTGTAAAAAATCCAAAGGAGGAAAAAAAAAAACATTTTCGATGAGATAGTGCATTTTAGACACATCTGAACTTTTCTTTATTTCATACTTTACATTGCATAATCTGATTTTAATTAATCAGAGCCTGGTGAGGGCAGCTTATAGTAACATTGTGTGTTACGTGGCGTCACAATGAATACTAAATCATGATTGAAATCAAACGAAGAAAATTTTTAAAAGTCCAAGTAAAGGTTTTTTTAAACGTTTGTAAATGGCGTGAAATACTTTTTTTTATGTTAGTATAAATTAATTTTCTGTATTTAGTGGTAAATTATTGGGTGGGCTCAGCCCTATTCACAATTTATTGGGGGGGCTCGAGCCCCACGGGCCCATATAACTCTACGCCTATGGTTTGTCGGGGAGGGGCAGTTAGTTAGAAGATTGACATATACGTCCATTTTATGGAAGTAAAATAGGATCTTTTACAATAATTTCTTTTGTCTCGGGGGCGGTCGCCCCCTCCACCCCCCCCTTTAATTCGCCCTTGGATTAGAGTAATTTGATATATATCAGATTAGTATATAATTTGATTACTCATTTCACAGTAATATTACGTCTTTGCACAGTGGCATAGGGGGCGACCCCACAGAGAAGGGGGGGGGCTGACTTTTCGGGGGCAACCGCTTTAAAATAGTTAAATGTGGTTTTTTTGGGACGTACGCCTAATTTTAAATTATTATGTATTATAATATTCTGTTCACTCTAAATTCTCCAGTAAAGGGCCCTTTTCAATCTCTAGCCGACGCCCTCCAAAGGAGCCGGTCCTGTCCGGGTTTTGAGGGAGGGACTATGAACAGGTCAAAACTATTGTTTCAGATTAAAAAAAAAAAAAAAAAAAAAAAAAACCTTCATTCTTAACCCTTTGACGCTCTGTGGTCGCGCCATGAAACCACCTGATTACAGCGCTTTCACTGCTAGTCGCAAGGGTTAAAGGGTTCCGAACGCTGAAAAAGTGCAGCCATTTAACTACCAACAACATGGCGGTTAATTGAATCACCCATCTGGCGCCAAGAAGTTTTCTGACACAGATAACTGTGTGGCAGCGACGGATGAATGCAATTTTGTGGGTCGCGGCGGTTAGTTTGTCCGTACAGGCCGTTAGCTGGAAAATTCACATACACAACCATTTTATGCAAATGAAATAGAATCTTTAACATTAATTTCTTTCTTCTCAGGAGGGACGATCGTGGCCTCTGCCCTCCACCCCCTTTAATCCGTCTTCGATGTGTGGCTGTGCAGCCAGCTGAGTCAGAAAACTTCTTTAGCTCTGTCACACCAGATGGGCGATTCGATCGACCTCCACGTTGTTGGTAGTTAAACGGATCGATGACAACGGCTGCACTTTTTCAGCGTTGGGCAGTCTATCCAGTTGGTCTTCTAATCGATGTAAAAATGCTTGCGCTTTAAAGGATTAATGGGATCTCTCTCATCAGTACGAAGACGCAACAACGGAGAAGAGGGTTTACTCGTTAAAAGCGAATTTTGCTCCCATACAGAGGCGCACGCAGGATTCTCTCTTCGAGGAGGGTCTCACTCATAAGTTGTGACACCAACCAACCACCTGAAAAAAATGCAGAACAATTCTTTTTTTCTCTCTCGTGAGCATGACCACCTTTCATAAAGACAGCCGGCACTTCAATATAAAGGGTGGTTATAATTGAAGTTCCCCTATAAACAGCATTCTACAACTGAAACGAATGTGCCGATTGCCACCCAATTTGGCATGCGGACTGTGCACGAGATGCGCTCAAGGAAGATTTAAAAAAAAATTAGTTCAAAAATATCCACCAGGTGGCGCTTTGCATGATGAAATCAGCTTTAAAATGACCCGAGTAAGTTAAAAAAGGTTAAAAAACTATTGAATAAATGTTGAAGTTGTGTGTACATATCGAATGAGCCATTTCCGTTGTTAAGTTTGCTGTTTTTCAAACAAAGCGCCACCTAGTGGGCATGTTCTGAACTATTTTTTTTTCACCCGTTTGCGCTGTAGGATGCCGTTTATAGGGGAAGTTTTAATTATAACCACCCGGTACTAATCAAAACGTTTCTGAATTGTTTTTAATTTAAATGCTAAAAATACGTATTTGATGATTTTATGATGCAAATTTGATAACTCTTCTACAGGAGGTGTCCAGGCACCCCGTACCCTCTCTTGCGTACGCCACTGCTCACATAGACTTAATCGTTGTATTAGCGAAGTATTTCCAATTTTCTCGTTAAATCAGGGCTCGTTATAAACGAGTTCGACTCTATTTAAAGTCTGAATACCGTAATGGATGTCCATCGAAGAAATCTGATTTATTTCGTTTTGTAGCAATTCCGCCTGTCTATTTCTCTTTTGAAACAGTGAAGCATTCGTTTAAATATGTTTATTTCAGCGTTCAATAAAGCGAACATAAATGCTCGCGTGAGCCCAAACCCAAAGTCCAACGACAATTATACGACCGAGTTAATTAGGGAGGAAGAAAATGTATTTTGGCCTTGAGAAGTATATTCAGTGTGCAAGTGCATTCAGTAAACGTCACCCAACGCTTGTACTGAATATAAATCGTGCACACAGCGTTGTAAAAATACAGAATGACATTAATAAAGAGCTTCGTGGAAATTAAAAAGGTTGCGTGTTTCTATAAATAAAATCTGTGCCCTTTAAACAGTATAAGGCCAATCAATGGCCGAATAGATAAGACACCGAAAAATAGTACATGCCTGAAGTCTGAAGGTCCAGGGCTCTGGATTACCGCGAGGCTGTTGGTCTGGAATTTTGAGCGTTTTTCTGCAGCTATAACGTGAATGCGCGTTAGAACCCCTTAGAAAGTCCTGTGCCCACGAAATCCGCCCATTCCACTTAAGCAGACAGCCCTAGTGTACTTTGCATTGACAAGACAACATAAACAGCATAAGAATAATAAAAACGATCGTCAAAAGATGCGAAAAATAAAATATATATGCTGCGTGCAGTGAAATCCAAACATATAAATAAAATAATCATTTTTATTTTTACTCGAAACATTAAAGTTAATATTAATCTTTCAAAAGTTTTTATTTAATCAGTGAAAATGACTTACTGAATTATAAATCCTTGCTAAAAAGGGACGAAATACTCAACTTCAACTATTACTCAACTATACTCTCAATTTTAGATAAACGACACAAAAATATAGTTTAACATTTGAACACTCCAAACTTAATCCTTTAAATGAGATGCCAGATGCATAAATTTATATCCTGCTTCCACGAGCAACGAAAATCGATTTACCTTATTAAAAAACTAATCATCTCCGATATTGTTTGTACTAAACTGCCTGTAAAACTATCTTCACGGCTTGGACAGTTATTTGACAGAGGAAAAAAAAAAGTATGATTCGCTAGTTCGACTTTGAGATTTTGGTGTATTTACAATTTTTGAGGTCTTCTGATCTGAATTCATTTATGCTATTTTTACGAGATGTATGTATGTATGTGTGGGTGAACACGATAGCTCCTAAACGGTGCATTCGAGTAAGCTCAAATTGGGTATATATGTTATAAGCCACCGTCGCAAGACCGGTACATTTTACAGGGCTACGGAAAAGATTTCTTTTACATTATGGCCAGTGGACGGATATTCTTGAAAGTGCGCTAGCGTCTAAACGTTGCATTCGATTGAGCACAAATTGGGCATGTATATATAAGGTCACGGCCACGTGATCTGCATAGATTTAGGTGTGCGTAGAACTGATAGTTTGTTCACGGGATTTCAAAAAATAATTCTTACACATTACGGAATGTGGACGCAAATCAGTTAAAAAGAGCTAGTATCTAAATAGTGCATTCGAAGAAGTTCAAATTGAGTATGTATATTACATATGTAGAGTTGATAGTGTGTTCATAGGCTTGCAGAAAGCAATTTTTTTTTATATTAAGGCCTAAGTATGCAAATCATTTAAAGTGATTTAGAGTCTAAATGGGGTATTCGATTGACATCCAGTTAGGTATGCATATTATAGGTCACACTGTATTACAAACTGCATACATTTTAACGAATGTACACCCTACAGTTTTTTACAGGGCTACAAAAATGTATTCCTATACAATGCGGCCTATAAACTCAAATCATTTTAAGTGCACTAGTGCCTGAACACTAAATCTGATTGAGTTGAATGAAATTAGTAAATTTCATTCAACTCAATTGCTTGGTAAATATAAAGTGTTCGGAAAGTCGAGTGGAGTCACTCCTGAATTTTAAGATTTATAGAGAGGATGGAGAGAATCAGAATTTTCATAGCCCACAGGGCATTGGTTTCCAACTGGTAGTTCGCGAATCCCAGGGGTTCACTAATTCTTTTAGGAGTTTAGAAAGCATTCGCTAGAAGAAAATGCAGTGGCGTAACTGTACTAGAGATGAGTTCGGGCTTATTTTTTGAAGCCCGAGCAATATTATTAAAGTTGGAGCCCGAGCCCGCCCGAGCCCGAAATTTCAGCTAAAGACAAATAAAATTAACTACTTCATTAATAGGATACAATAAATTTTGGAGCTTCACACACCTTCTAGTCCCCCGTGCCGCTATTTTTTTCAATAAGTACGTCTATTTATCCCATGAATCACTTTTTAAAATCTGTTTCAAGGAGTATGTTCAACAAAGGAGAAATTTTTCACGAGCCCGAGCCCGCCCGAGCCCGAACGCAATCGTGAATTACAGAGCCCGAGCCCGAGTCGGGCCCGGGCTCGGGCTCGGGCTTTCGGGCTCGGGCTGAGCCCGTCTCATCTCTAAACTGTACCGCTGTGACCAGAGGCAAATTTAACGGATGGGTCCCTCTTCTTTTACTACTCGTTCTACAATCGGGCGATTTTTTTCATTTCAAATACTGTAAAATCATAATACTTTTTTTTTTGGTTGTTTAATGTGTGTATGTATTTTAGTTGGTAGCTTCAATTAATTGAATAGAAAATTAAAAATTTTACTAAATTTTCTAATAATAGTTTAAAGATCCCCCCCCTGCTCTCGCGGCCCCTTTGGCCGGGAGCCAGTGGCATTTTGCCTGTCCTGCCACCCAGTTGTTACGACACATTAAAAAAAAAAAAAATGTTGGGAACCACTGTATAGAAAGAGAACTTATTCTCATTCTATACATGTACACAGCATACGGTATTCATCAATAAAAATTTATTAATTTCACTACAATCATTACATATTTACGGCAGTTACAACACGGACAGACCCTACAAACCGAAATCATGGACACTTTTTTTTCAAGTGAATTCAGGACCCGATTTAGAAAATTCTTGACTAAAGCACAACTCGCGATGGGGGCCCTCTAACACTGATGTAGGCAGCGTGAAATTTCCAAAGGTAAATTACTTTGTGGCTTGCTGTCGAAAGTCTGCGCTTTTTTCTTTTCTTTTCTTTTCTTTTTATTTTTCAAAATGGCAGTCGTTTAACAAACAAATTAAAGCTGTACATAAAATATTTAAGAATTTACAACTTTTTTCACAACACCTGGTTATAAATGTCATCCAGTCATCGAACAGATTGGAAACTCGCTTAAAATATAGTTTGAAAAATTTGAAAGGATATATGAAAATCTGCTATTAAAAAAGATAAAAATATTTGAATTCTAATTTTGTTTTGGGGGGCCCCCAACATTCCAGGTCCCCAGGCCCGGGCCTGCTGGAAAATTGGAGCCTGAGTGCACTGGAAAACTCAGAAAAATCTGTTAGTTACAAACTGTCAAATGCTAAAAGGAGGAGCATCCACCACACGACGACGGTTGCAGTTAAGGACACGAACCTCTTTTCGGTTCCTTTACGCGTGACAGCAAAAATAATTTTTCACTTGCGCTGATTAAGCCCGATGCCCTGGCCGTAGCCAATAGCGGGCTCGTATTGCAGGAAAAAGGTTGTGAATGAATTTTATTATTCCTTCCTTTCATTTTTTTCATTCCTTCGTAGTGATTTCCCATGCCTTTTATGACGCATACTATCCATGGACACTTTTTTGTGGCAACCTAAAGAGAACTAAAAAAAAAAAAAAAATCTAAACTGATTATTACGTTCAAAGAATTGTGTTGCCTGGCGGCATTCGAAAAGCCAGACGAGTTAATGGTTTATACAACACGTGACATCGATTGATATTCTGTCCCCATTCTTCTTTTTAGCTCAGATAATGCAGATTTAATTATGTCAGTGAATGTGAATTTTAGGAATTAATTTTAACAATTAGTAGAGATGGATTTTCTCATGGCAACTGCAGTGATCGATGAAGACGAAATTTGAGTCCGTTTTGCCGCCCCTTCACAAAATTACAAATGAATAAAACAACCCGTTACTGGCATTTTACCCTACATTTTAATTTGTTTTGTAAATTATTTTAACAAAAAATGACTTTTACAAACATTAAAAGTGGCTTTTACAAACATTGGTATGAAAATTCACATAACTAGATGTTGAAATTCGCAAAAAGTTGATAGCGACATTCACAAAAATTGGGACCCCGGAAAAAATTCCTGGAACTGCAAACACTATTTCTGATGGCGAGCATTCTGATGGCGAGCATTTCTGATGGCGTGCATTCTGATGGCGAAATCGACAAATTCTTTGTCGATTTCAGAGATGGTCGAGGACTTATTTGCCTATTTGGGGACCCTGGTCACAGCCTCAGATCCAAGATCGAATCCATAAATTTTTGGGGGCGCAAATTGTGAATACTTATTTTATCTAGTGTAAATCCCCCTTAATATTGATGAAAGTCCGATTTATCTAGTGTAACTATATTTTTCTCGGAGGGGGCGCTAGCCCAGCCGTGCTTTGGGACTGGCAAACTGAGCCTCTAAAATTTAGGATCGCTGAAAAATTGTTGAATTCATGGATATCAAGTATTCAAATAAACTTCCTCACCTAGAACTGAGAATTGCTCATCAGTAATCATAGCCGAGAAAAAATACAGAATTTGTAATTCCGAGTGTGGCTTTCTTTTCCAAATTTACAGCATTGGAAAGTAGCTAGAATGCAGCTTTTACATCATGGAAAACATATTGCATTAGAATATTAATTAATTAATCAAACTTAGTTAATTAGTCAGTAATTACTTATCTCCAGGGCCGGATTTGAACCGCTCTGTGCAAAAGCAACCTATTGCGCTCCTTGGAAAAAACTGTGGGAGGGTGCTCACTTTTTTAAGAAGATTAATTTAACCCATTCGTGCCTGGATATTTTTGCGACTTTCTTCGATTTTTGCTAACACCAGCAGTAATTGATAAATTTCTGATGTCAACTTTTTGAACAAGGGATGATTTCATTTAAAATCATTATGTATAAAAATTGAATGTCAACATCCTACTTGGCCATATTAAAATATTTTGTGGAATTGAGGTTCAGTACTCGCGAATAAAGGCTAGGAAAAATTAATAAAGTTTTCGACTGATAGCGAAAATGCCGTCCCGAAAAAAGGAAGCTAGGCATAAATGGGTTAAATACGTGTGTGTCATCAGTTCCAAAAGCAATAAATAAAATTACTTAAATGATTGTTTTTTTAATAATTTGCTGATTGAGTATTAGTAATTACGTTTCGGTACATTTAAATCAGTGCTAATTGCAATAACAATTTTTTTTTTCAAAAATGGCTTGAGAAAAACAACATAATTTCCCCTCTATCATCGTTTGTCATCTTTTGTTAAAGGCCTCCCACGTTGTGCAGTGGTTAGAGAGATTTTCTAGCACACAACGGGTCTGGGTTCGATTCCCGGCATGAGCTTGGCTGGCTTTCGTCTAGTCCCAGAGTCAAACAAAGTCTTTGAATTTAGAAAGCCTAGTTTTTTTATAGCTTATTACAGGAGTTGTGCGCACATACATACTGCGGTCAGTCAAGTGAAACTGAGAATAATTATCTCTGGTGCACTATCAAAGCTGTTGTTCTTACCGAAGTAATAAAATGAATTTAGAAAGGCAATCGTTATACAAAGTGCATCGTTGCCTATAAATGAAAACTTCGACAGTCAGTCAGAGGATGTGAGGACGAGGCTGGTCTGCCGACCCCATTGTGTGTACAAAAATTAAATGCTGTGCAATTCCTTTAGCACAGTTCAAAATTTTTTTGAGTGTATTATTGTTATATCAGTCATTAAAAAAAAAAAATGGTCAGTCAACGATTTTCTGGGACAACACGCGTCAGTCAGCAAAGAAAGCAATAAAAAGTTCTCACTCGGCGTTTCAGGCGGCGGAAAGTAAAACTGATGCAAATAAAAGAAGGAAAGACAAGAGTGCAGGTATACTCGTAGGTAAGGTATCGAATTTATGTGCACAATAGTTCGGGATGATTGTACCTTTAGCGAGAGAGACTCTTTAAGCTTTTTATCTACCGATGGTACTTAGAAGTACGATAAAATTAAAATTGTAAAAAAAAAGAGAGAAAAATCTATTCATTGTAAAAAAAAATTCAAAAATCACTATCAAATACTTCATTTAATCAGCTTACATAACGATTGCATGTTCTATTAGAGTGGATTGTTTTAAATAGACAGCTTTCCGCTCCCTTTCTAAACATGTCGAGCGCCCTCCACCCCAGAAAAGAGCATTAGTGATTTTTCAGACAACTGTTTTATGATTAAAAGATTAGATTTTCTAAAATTGTGTCAATCAAAGTATTACTCGGCCTTCAGATTGGTGGGTCCTATACTCTTTTGAAAAGACTCGTTAACTGTTTATAAAACCAGTCATCAGACGTATAGCTTATTAATTAAATAAAGAGCCGGCTCCATCTGGGGATTATTGGAAACAATGACATCCGAAGTGTGTTGTTTATGTTCAGTTTATCACGTTGTGTTGTTTTGGCTGCTGTCACTGCAGAAAATCCCGCTTCAAAGGGGCAGCCCTAGGGTACGTGACGGTTAGTTTTTACATACAAACCGATTTTAGCTGCTAAACCACTCAGGACTCGTTTCTCCTCGAACCAATCTGAAAGTCCTGAGACCAATTTCTAGGGGTCTTCTATAGTGCATTGTTTAGATTTCATCATGCTAATATCAGACTATTTAATTTCATTTTACTGTTCTGTGAAATAATGCCCAATAGTATTTATTGGAAAAATCGTTGTGAATTATCGTTATTTTATAGATACTCTCAAAAAAGTATTTGAATAAGAGTCAAACTTCCTACGTCTGTTTCACATATTAACGCTATAGCTGCATTCGTAAACGCCAAACGAGTTACACTCGTGCAACGAGTTTCCATCTAAGGTGTTCGTAAAGGAAACTGAGTACATTCAGTTTATAAACTAGAGCGTTCGTATACAAAACTGAGTGTGATTAGTTTCAAACTAAGTAAACTGACTACGGATCAGGTTCATTCAGTTGTTGAGAAAATAAACTTGCTGCACGTTGTTGCTGTTTTCAAATGGCGTCCGCATAGTTATGAAAAGTATTTTACGTTTGCTGAAGCTGCAAATATTATTTTTTCGAGGAAGAAATTCATGCATACTTAGAAACTGCTAAGGAAGTACATAATTTTTCAAAGGTAATCATTTTCTTGTATTTTTCATTTTAGTAAATTCAAAAATGCATGTTTCAGTGTTGAGATTGAAGTTGATTTAAACAGTACTAAATACTTTTGAAAAAATGATGAAGTTGAAATTTCTAAATTTAGATCTGCGCACTTCAATTATGGCCACTCTTTCTTTTAAAAATCCTGTTGATCTTATATTGAATATGTACTAAAATCTCTCCTCAGCAGAAATAACAACAGATGCGAATTGTAAACAAACACGTCTCCTAGGCAACGAAACTAAATAAACTGAAGTTGTTCGTAAAGTCAAAAGAAACTGATAGCACTAAACATACGCATTCCAGTTTTGTTAGGAAAACTCGTGCAACGAGTTTGTCGTTTACGAATGCACTCAATGCACTCCTCTCTCATGCATCCACCAAAGAAAAAAACGTAAACGAATGAAGATTTTTCAAGCGCTTCCTCACATATCATACATAATGTATATTTTTAAAGCAATTTTTTTTTTCTTTTAATGTTGGGTGCATTCGTAAACGATAAGCTCATTGCACGAGTTTTCCTAACAAAACTGGAATGCGTTTGTTCAGTAGTTAGTGTATCAGTTTCTTTTGACTTTACGAACAACTTCAGTTTATTTAGTTTCGTTGCCTAGGAGACGTGTTTGTTAATAATTGCATCTGTTGTTATTCTGCTGAGGAGAGATTTTAGTACATATCTCAATATAAAATCAACAGGATTTTAAAAGAAAGAGTGGCCATAATTGAAGTGCGCAGATCTAAATTTAGAAATTTCAACTTTAGAAATTTCATCATTTTTTCAAGTGTATTTATCAAGAGAAGATCAAATTTCGCTAATAACGGTCACGGCCGATCCCAGAAGAAAATCTTGAGGGGCAGTGAAGAGAGGTAAATTGCCGACTGAGAAAAAATAGATTTGCCGATTCACAGTTCCCAAGTTGGACACCTTCCTATATTGGACAATTTTCCGGGGAACAGATCGTGCCCATAACATAGAAATAGCATTAAATACCTCTGTAAGTTGTACAGAGGGACAAGCAAACGTTCAACTTTCAACAGATTATTAAAGCATTAATGATCAATCTGATTTTTACATTAATAAAGCGTATTACATTAATAAATTGCAGAGGAGTACTAAAAGGGGCGAAATTTTCCACAAAAAGACTCTATTATTAGCACTTTGCTAACAAAAATCCACATTTTTGTTTGGGGATTGATGGTTACACCCCTCATTCTGTGACAAGTAATTAAATTTTAATAAAATATTCATAACTTTTAATTTAGTCATACTCCCTCCGGAATGAAGAAAATATTTGCCTATTCGTATGCGACAAAACTATCAGTGCCGTAATTTGGGTTGGTGGAAATGAATTTGGGAGGACTCTCAATGGAATTTATATTAACTTAAGCAAAAGGAAAGGAAGCCATATCGAGAGCACTGATTATAAAACACTGTCCAACACTGTCTTATTTGCGTATATACTATTTCATACCTGCCAACTCTACTGGATTTCTCTGGAGACTAGAGATTTTGATGGTTTCTCCTGGTCTCCTGATTTTACGTTAAAATATCCTGGTTTTCTAACATTTTGAAGTTTTAATAATCGACACATTTCCCCACCAGTTCTAAAAGATTACCGCTCTCTGGATCTATTCATTCAATATGCATCAATGTACCATGGTATTTTGGTCCAATAATAAAGATTTGTATTTATATTGATTACTCATTTGTGAAGGATTCTTGAAATTTTCAGAATTCGATGGCAAATCGTTTAATTGTAACATTTTGTGAGTTCAAAGTCCCAAAATTTTACTACTTTTTTTTAGTCTAAAAAGCAGATATTTTGTAAAAGTTCGAACATTTAAGAAAAGACTCGTAAACATAAAGGAACAATGAAGTTTTATTCATTTTATGTTAAAATAATTCTTCTATTTTTGAGCTCTTTTACAAATTCGATTTTTAATCTCACGACCTTATGAGTGATTGAAATTTCAAACATAAATTGTTATAAAAAGCAAACTTCTCCTTTTAAAAACCATAACTGTGTCATGTTTTGTCTAATTATATTTATAAAAAAAAAAATGATACATAGAATAGATGGCAAAATTTAATGTGTGAAAAAATTTCGAAGAGTATTTTGTGACTTAGATAAGTAATTATGATTTTAAGATTGTGATACCACATAAATGTACTGGATTTTCTTCACTAGATGTTTGCAGGAATGCTATTGTATGACGAACAGTTAAATGTTCGCTCCCGACGTTGAGATTCCTCCCTCCTGTGTCCTTCGTTGCTTCCCAGCTGAGTCTTAGAATGTTTTTTTGCTCTGGCCACAGCCTTGCACAAGCGCATGGCTGGGCCATGCCAGGGCATTCAAAGGCCCATGCCGGGAAGCAACGATTTACATAGGAGGGAGGAATTTCTGCCATTGCGTCGTATCAACTATTTATAAAAAACGGTAGTGAACAGCTTATAGCCAACAAGAAACTAAAATATGGTTTTAAGTACTGCTCTTAAAGCCTAATCTATGAGTGTTATTTTGTTAGCCCTGTATGTGTATGAACGCTACGTCCATCCACGCCGATGGACAAAATGCTCTCAAAAACATCAATAATAAAAACCAATTTTGTTTTGCTTGAAATGGATGAACGTTTCTAAAATGTTCTCTAAACACTCTCTGCCAGTAGGCTGCATGTATCGGAATTATTTTGTGTGCTCCTGCAAAAGAACTATAATTGTACATACATCCTTTTCAATAGGGTACATGGTATGATACTTTTCATTATAAAAATTCGATCGATGCATATTTACGGCAGTTAGAGCACGGGAAGACAGACAAATTGAAAACAGAAACATTTCAACTTCTTTGGAATGTGTTATAAAATGAAGGCTTAAAAAATGTGAGGGTTAATGGGGAAAAAACTGGAATAAGGAAAGTAATTCTGGCTCGAAAAGTTAATTTTTCCTGAAATTTAAGAGAAGATGGAAAATTAAACATATTGATTTTGAAGCTTCTAAGGTCGCGACCTCCAGTATTTGCTCTGCCATGTCTTCCTATTTTAACGACCCTGTAATCTATACTCTTGCATTTTATCTCTTATTATAACTTACCCATCATTTTTTCTAAAATCGAATTAAATTACAAAATTGGGGTTATTTCTGAATGATATGAAAGTAAATTATAATAAAAAGTAGTACAAATGTAATCTAAATATATAGTTACCAGATCAGTGATGATCTTTTTCTTGGAGAATAAATTTGACGGAGCTCCAACAGTTTGTATGGAAATTTTATTTCCATTATGACAGTTATTTCACGTCTTCTTTTAGTCATTATCAAAACAACTACATATCACATTTTGTGCACTGCACTTTTTGGCGTTTTCTTTTGTTTACAACTAGTTTCATGTGGTTTCATTCTTCAGCCTTAAATGCACACTGCAGCTAGTTTTTACTTCGTTTTCTTAAAAGCTAGAGATTTTTTTTATAAATTTGTTTTTATAGAATTGATGTATTAATTATATCTTAAAAGCTAAAGATTGTTTTCTTCCAATCAAGGTATGCTGAGATTCAAATTCCAAGGTAAGCTAAGGTACCTGCAAGTGTATGTTTGACTTTGGCTCGGTTACTGTCCAGCTAACCGAGCTAACCCAGTTAACCGGAATAGGGGACACTTTATTTTCTATTGTACAAGCGAATTTCTTATCCCATGCATTTCTAAGAAGCAAAGAAAATACATCTGTTTCCCAGAAAAGACCACGCTGGAGCAAAGGGGAGTCTCACCCACCCCCTGTGGGATCGACCCTGATAACGGTTTAAATCAACTTCAATCTCAACACTAAAATATGCATTTTTGAATTTATTAAAATGAAAAATACAAGAAAATGATTACCTTTGGAAAATTATGTGCCTTCGTTGCAGTTTCTAACGTATGCATGAATTTCCTCCTCGAAAAAATATTTGCAGCTTCAGCAAACGTAAAATACTTTTCATAACAACATACTCTTCCATAACAACGGACGCCATTTCTAAACAAAAACAACGTGCAGCAAGTAATCTTCTCAACAAACTCGATGAACCTGCTCCGTGCGAAGTTTATTTAGTTTGAAACCAACCGCAACTCAGTTTTGTATACGAACGTTCTAGTTTATAAACTGAATGCACTCAGTTTCCTTTACGAACACCTTGGATAGAAACTCGTTTGGCGTTTACGAATGCGGCCACTAACTAGCTGGTTTAGTGAATAAAAATTTTTACGCTGCCAAAATGCTCTCAATACATTGGAAAAGGTCATTTCAAAGTAAAAAATAATTTAAAATAAAAATGCAAATTCTTTCACAGCAATAATATGCTAAAGGCCTGCCAGATGATGCAACAACGCCATCTGTCGACCGAACCGACGTTAGGTCAGTTTTTGCGGAAGGAAACCCATTGCCGATGGTAGTCCTTCTGAATCTAAGTCCATGACACGAAGGTCAGAAACTAGTCTATTGCACGAAAATCTTTGCGGCTACCCAAACCCGGCTCCAAGCGAAGAAATTTTTACGAGACATGCTGACGGCAAAGTGTTAAAATCAATGTGGAAGGTTTGCTTCATAAATTCAATCTGTTAAACACCGAACAACTTGGATTTTGTCAGAGTTACAAGGTTTCGTTCCGACGTCCAAGAGAAGAAGAAACCAGGCAAATGCAAATATACGCCCAAGAGATCTTAAACTTCATTTATTGTCGGTTCAGTGCAGTAGAGAACGGCTGCCTAGTGTTTATTTTAAACGTTGTTCCTGTGTATCTATAGCATGCTTGTTAATTAAAAATGTGTTCTTTTGATTTAAAGCAGTTTAATGATGTCGCTTATTTATGCGTGCAGCATTAATGGGAGTTGAAGCATGGCGGATTGTGACTGGTGAAGTAGATGTTCCTGCTGTTGACGCCGAGAAAAATTCGACAGATCTCGATGACTGCAAGGATGGAAGTCCAACTACCGGAATAGAAGCAAGGAGCACGACTTTTACCTACGACTCAACGAAAAGGCTTTTGCTCTAATCTATGGCAGTTTAGAAGAAAAGTATCAGCTACTTCTGGATGACGTAAGCTCCTGTAAAATTGCCTGAGAAATCATGAAGGATAATTTTGATATAGACAGTCGTGTTAAACTGGTAAGACTTTTAGATGATTTTTTTTGTTTTCAAGTTTGATTGTGATAATGAAACTATTTGTATGTTTATTAAAAGAGCATCTTCCAGATGCAATGAAGTTAAACATAGATTAGATTTGTATATAAGTTCAGAGTTAATTAGAAATTTGCCAAATTTGGATGAAAATAATGGTGTTGTTCAGCATTTGTATACTCTAAAAGATGAGGAATTTACTGTTGAAAAAATTGCCGAAGCATTACTTTTAGAAAACAACCGTTTAAGTACGATAAAGTGAAAATGTTAATGTACTTTTTTTAATTAAGCAGAATAAGTATGACAATAGTCGTAACCTGCAAAATTTGGTGGGAAACAGAATTCCGCTAAAATTGGCCCTTATTTTTCATGCCATGAATTTGGACATTTAAAACTTAATTGCAAGAAGGTAAAACCTAGGTTTCTTAAACAAAATCCAAAATTTTAAAGATGGGTCTTGCAATATAACGGAAGCAAATTTCAGGAATAATGCTGGTATTCATCAAACGTTGCTACTCCCTCCCCTTTCCCATTTTATTCACCACTTACTTTCGCTTTAGATACAGGTGCAACGAATCATTTAATGAACTTTAAAGTGACAGAAAAACAAAATTTATCTGTTGCTATTCGAAATGGAAGCGCGGCTATTAAAGGAATAGGGAATATGAAATTTAAAGTAAACTGTGATGGTCAGTTTAATGTCGTAACTTTATGTAAAGTATTTTACGCTTCCGATTTAAAAAGAAATCTCTTTTCAGGAATGAGGCTTGATAAGTGCGGTTATAAAACTTATTTGCGGTAGAGGTAGAGCTGATGTATTCTTCCCTGATGGGGTAAGTGAATTTCATTTAAATTATCTGATCAATATTATGCAGTAAATGTGATATACAGAGTGTTTACACATTTTTAGAACGATTTGGGGGCCGTTTAATTAATGTTTAAAATGTAAAGACTATTTTTTTAAATGTTCGATCTGATAGCCTTTTTTCTGGACTATAAGTCTGCATCGTGATTTCCATGATAGAAGACCTAGTATTGCTTTCCATTCCTCTTCCACTACTTTCCAGAGTCCATCTATCGTGGTGGATTTGCGTTTAGAAAGAGCTTTTTAACAGACCAAAGGCACAATAGTCCATAGGTGAAACATCAGGGGACTTCGCAGGAATATGTTGAAAAGGTATATATGCAATACCTGTATCAGTCTTCATTTTTTCAAGGAATGCAGTGGTAGTTTTCGAAATATGACTTGTGTTGAGCCACATGTCTCGGCAAAAGCTGGTGAAAATTATGTTTTTTAGCTTTTTTAAGTTGTAAATCTTGGTTTATTATTTTATTTATTGTTGCTACAGGTGTATCTAAAGACTCTGCAATTGATCTCTGTGGTGGCGGATTTTCTTTTGTTACCAGCGATTTCACTTTAGAAACGTTTGAAACACTACGTACCTTTCCGGATATTCGTTTGGAGTCTTCTTTCCATGTAGAAACAATGATTGACGGTTTTCACCTTGCCGATTAATAATGTTGCTTATTTTGCACTTAGAAATTTTAATACCATGCATTTCACAACGTTTTTGAATTATGAATAAGAATATTTCTCTTCGGAAAGCGCAATAACATATCCTTCAATCCACAGCTTGTTTAAACATATGACATTTTGAAAGAAGAATAAATTTAAAAGTAGCAGACGATATTTCTCATTTCAAATAATAAGCTGTTGCCAAAAATTTTTATTCTGAAGGATTTACTTTTTTTAATTCTTTATCGAAATCGTTCTAAAAATGTGTAAACACCCTCTGTAGGACAGCGAATTAGAAAAAGAAATTAAGTGTGATGAAAGAGTTAAAGTGGAAAATGTTAGCATAAACCAAACTTCTCAATGGTGAAATTTGGACATGGCATCGTAGATTAGCACATTGTATTTTAAAGTTATCGGATTTGTCTAAAAGTGGGACCGTACGTGATTTACCGGAAATTCCTCTCTCAAGAAATTTGCAATATTTTTTCAGGAAGCGAAATCAAAACGGTCATCTTTTCCTGAAGTGGAAAGAACGCGGATAGACTGTCAATTACAACGAGAACATATGGATGTATGGGGACCTTCCCTCATTAACACCAGAAATGGATTTAAATATTTTGTTTCCATGATTGAGTGCTCGGGTAGAGTTTGGTTTTTATAATTTGAAACAAAAATCAGATATATTGAAAAGTTTTTAAAACATTTTTAACGATGATTGAAAAGCAAACGGAAAGAGAATTGAAAAGTTTTAGAACTGATAATGCTTTAGAGCAGGTACGGGCAACCTTTGGAAAGTTGCGGGCTAAAATTTAAGATGTTAGTGACGTCGCGGGCCGTATAAGTGGGATTTATATGGGATTTTGATTTGGTTTATATTGATTGTCTATGGTTTGTGTTGCCCAACCTTTGTATCGCCGCGGACTGGTCAGCGTTTGATAATTTTACCGAGGACTGGTGAAGGGAGGGGGAGGAAGGCATTAATAAAATGTTGAAAGTCGCACAAGGTTTGCAATTTTTGATAAATGATCGCTAAACTGGGTGCCAAAACGCGACAATTTATAATAAATATGTATCGAGTATAGTTAGAAAACGCCTGGCGAACATTGTAAAATAGTTTTAGTAGGCGATTTCAATATAGATTTCAATTCCGAAGACGTGTTCTATGGAACAGAGAAGACAAATACGGTACACTTATAGATTCTGATACACTTTCTAAATGGTATTTATAAAGGTGAAGTACAGTTTGACTATGCCTGGCGAAAATTGTTAAACAGTTTTGGTACGCGATTTAGAATGGATTTCAATTTCAAAGAAGTGTTTTGTGGAACAAGGAAGGAAAACACGGCACATTCATGGATTATGATGCCCATTCCAAACAGTATTTAAAATGGTAGAGGATAGTTGGAATATGCTTGGCGAAGATTGTAAAACAGTTTCAGTAGGTGATTTTAAGATAGATTTTGATTCCAAAGATGTGTTTTATGGAACAATAAAGAGTTGGTTCCTATTTTAAAAACCCACTCTCGCCAACCTAAAAAATCGCCGAACTTAGGCGAGCTTTGCAGTCATGGGTCTCTAGGATTTATGCACGTTTTAACGCTCCCAAAAGAACTAGATGAAAACTAAAGTGAACAAATTAGCGATAAACGTACCAGTTAAAGAATTTGAAGACACTTAATTATTAAAACCACATTAATTGGCAACCCAAAATAAAAATGTAACGGTATGCTTTACTTGCATGCTGTTCCAAATCTCCATTTTAATTCTAAATTGCGATTGCCACATAAATACGAAAAATCGTCGTGGTAGCTCCATATGTTTAGTGATCGCCACCTTGGCGAGAGTCGGGGCATTTCAGTAGGAATCAACCCACCATCGACAAACATGACACACTCATGGATTATAATGCACATTCGAAACAATATTTAAAACGGTGAAGTATAGTTTGAATATACTTGGCGAAGATCGTAAAATAGTTTTAGTGAGCGATTTTAAGATAGATTTCGATTCCAAAGATGGGTTTTATTAAACAAAGAAGAAAAATACTGTTCACTCATGAATGATACTTTCCAACCTTATGGAATAAGGAAGAAAATAGGGACGACGCATAAATTATGATACATCTAATTTATTATATAGATTTTAATATATAGCACTTTGGCGCGTATATAAAATCTGAAAGGGTTTCAGATTTTCTTGATTATTTCTTTTTTCATGATAATTTTGCGCAATTCTTAATGTCTCGCGGAATGAAACATGAAAGGACTGTGGTATATACACCAGAAATGGGTGGTATAGCTGAGCGATTTAATGGTTATGCATTTGATGCAATAAGGGCACTATTATTGGAATCAAAGCTCGAGGAAAAAAAATTTGGCTCGGAGCCTTGTTTACCTACATTCATGTTAGAAATCGCTGTACTGTAGGGAAGAAATGTAAAAGTCCCTTAGAGCTTTGGTATGGCTCAAAACCCTCGGTGAAACATTTAAGAGTATTTGGCTGTTTAGCATACGCACATTTACCGAAGCAAAAGCATGATAAACTGTGTGCAAGATCAATCCCAGGCAGTGGCGCACCCAGGATTTTAGTTTAGGGGGGGCTGGGCGACATACAAATACTGCTGAACTCGGTTATAGTGGCCTCGATTAGGGTACCACTTGAGTCTACATATTCGGTACCACTTGATTGTCCCATAGAACACAAGCCCACAAGCAATGTAACTCGGTATGGAGTCATAAATAATTATCTGATCTTTTCAGTGACGTTGTAACCGAGATTAACAGTGTTTCATAAACTAACTGTAAGCATTTATTTAAAAACTTTTTCAAATAAATGTCTTTTTTGGTTAGAAACTAACTTGAATACAGTTAAAAAAGAAAAAATAATAATACATTAGCGACAATTTTCATTTTTAAAGCTTTTCACTTCTAACTTTCTACCTTTAGGGGGGGGCTTCAGCCCCCATAGCGCCCTCCGTGGGTGCGCCTATGATCCCAGGTATTATGATGGGGTATGCAATTAATACAAAAGGTTATAGAATTTACATCTCCTCTACTCAAAAAGTAATCGAAACAGTTTATGTAAAATTCGATGAAACGAAGATAGCTATGGATGTATTGGGAAAAATTAATGATACACCTACACGAACTGAAACATTTCTTTATGAAAAGAATTTAATAATACAAATTCAAATAATAGATATAGAAAATACATTAAATTTTAATTAAAAAGTGCGCGAGTTAGGCGAAGCTTTTGACTGGAAACGAGAAATTAAAACAAATAAATGGGGACGTACATATAGTTATTACTATCCAAAACAAGGCAATTCGTCTTAGAAGTTTAAATGATGTTAAAAAATATTGTTCAGAAAACGGAGTTGTGTTTAAACGTGAAATTTTTTAACTTTTCTAGTAAGCCCTCCTCTTATGAAAAAGAAGGGGGGGATATCAAACTGATCGTGACACCGTGGATTTATTTTCAGAGAACGAAATAAATTTAGTTGAAGTTAAAATTCCCTAGACTTACGAGGAATTTCAACAATTGCCCGAGAAACAAAAATGGTTTGAGGCAATGCAAAATGAGTTAAAACCTTTGCAAGATAGAGATGCTTATAGTAGAGATGAGTTCGGACTCATTTTTTGAAGCCCGAGCACTTTTAATCCGAGCCCGAGCAATATTATTTAAGTCGGAGGCCCGAGCCCGAAATTCATTTAAAGATTAAAAAAATCCAATTACTTCATTGATAGAATACAATGAATTTTACCGTTTGTGCAAATTAAAGACAAATAGAGTTGCAAACTCTCAATGCACTTTCTAATTCTTTATTTATCCAAATGTTTATCAAATAATGTCGGATCTCATGACTAACTAATGAATATAAGCCGCCGTTCTGAAATATCTAAAGAGCTTAACGCACCTTCTAGGCGTCAGTGCCGATATTTTTTTTTATAAGTACAGCCAACTCCGGTATAGTGAACCGTAAGAACCATCAGATATAGTGATCGCAAACCATTAGTCTCGATTCACACACAGTATCTCTATCCATCATGAAGACACTTGGGTTTTAGTGAACTTCGCATATAGTGGACGAAATTGGATGGTCCCCAGAGGTTCACTATAACCGGAGTTGACTGAACTTTCATTTTCCCCATGAATCACTTTTTAAAATCTGTTTCAAGGAGTGCTTATAGCACAGTTCCCAAATCAAGTGGAATTAAAGTGTTAGGAAGTAAAAGGGTATTTATGTTGAAAAAAGATTTTGAGGGGAAAATTAAATGTTTCAAAGCCCGTGGACATCGGCAAAATGAAGGTATTGATTATAAAGTATTTTCTTCTGCTGTAAGTTTTACTTTAGTAAGATTATTCATGTCAGTTCTTTTTGTTCGAACGGATTGGATTTCACGCATTTATATATAAAGAAAGCATATTTGTGTAGTACACTAAATGAAGAGGTGTATCAGCCACCAGGTTATTGAAAATAACATGTTTGAAAATCGTGTATTATAGCTGAGAAAGGTTTTATAGGGCCTGCATCAGTCTGGTAAAGAATGTTTTACAAAACTAGACAAAACCTTCAAGGAATTAGGGTTTCAAAAATTAGAAAATTGAAACAGTGTGTATAAATTTAAATGGATTGTTCTTATAATGCTGATGATTTTGCTGTCTAGGAATGAAGACATTATACATAAAATATTTAGTTAATTAAAGTTTGAATTTAAGGAATGCATTTTGCAATTCGTGATGCAAAGATTTTACGTATCATTTCAACGTTTGTGGGTGTTCAGTTTGAATATCGTAATGATGATTTAATTATGCACCAGAAAACTTACAGGGTGCGTTCTGAAAATAATGCGCATTTTCTGGGGGGAAAAATAGATTTATTGATCCTATTGGTACAAATGGTTAAATTTCTTCAAAATAGCCTGCTTATGCATCAATGCACTTGCGAAAACGATTCTCCCAGTGCTTTCCCTTCAGCTCTCGGGGGGGGGGGGACAGCAAAGTCACTAGGAGCCAAGTCAGTGCTGTAAGGAGGCTGGGGCACCAAGGGGTCTTGCTCTGAGTTGGCCCTCCTATTAGGCCTTGTGCCACCTTCCACATTGAGATCTCGAAATGAATTTCTCCTTAAAGGCCTCTTGAAGCATTTGATAAGTTTCAGTCGCATTCTTCCTCAGCCGCATACAAAACTTTATCGCGTATCGCTGTTCCAACGAACACTCCATCGCGTCGTGACACAATCGGGGACACATCGCGTCGTGACACAATCGCTGCTTGGAGCGAACTGGACAGAGCGCGTTTGGAAGGACAGATCCCCCACCACATTTTTCGACCAATCCGAGCGCGCTGCGATGGATAGTCCTGTCACAATAAAATCGTGCGCATTACTTTCAGAACGCGTCCTGTATATATCAAAAATTGAAAGAAACCTAACCAGACATTCCAGATAACAAAGTACCTGTGAGTTCTGGTGTCGTCATTAAAATGTCCGGAGAAGATGCGGGCGTTTCTGAAAATCCGTATTGGAATTTAACCGGATCCCTTCTCTTTTTGGCAAGTAGGCAGTGGCGGCTCGTGGGATACAGCAAGTACAGCCGGGCTGCACTTGAAATTATCCGCACATACTTTAAAATAATAAATTCTACTAATTTTCCTAAATTCAGATTAGAATTGTGGAATTCCTACGTTAAATTAAAAAAAATTCTGAAAAAAAAAACCGTATTGTGGCCGGATCGCTCATTCAAAAAAAAAGCACTTTAATCTTCCCGCAATTCAATTGGGAAAATCTTTGGTTCAGCCCAGAGCGCTGAAAAGAAAATTGCCAGCACCGTTGCCATGACAACGACTACGTAAGCAGCCTCTCTGGCATAGGGAGTATGCAGCTGGATACAGCCGATGAAATATTTTCTAACGGCGGCTGAACTTGAGAACTCGACTCAGTGATTGGCTCAAACGACAAGTGAGGGAGGGGGTAAGGAGAATATATGTTTGGAAAACTCTGGACTTTATATTGCTGAATTTATCAAGAAGGTAAGCCTGAATAGACGCTTATGAATGGACAATGACCCATCAAAACAGTATTGTTTTTAAGTAAGCAAGGACTGGCATTTAGAGGAACATGGCGAGCGAGAAAATTCTTTAAACATGGGAAATTTTAAAGAGCTTTTAAAATTATTGATATCTGGATTAAAACGACGCCTTTTTATGGGGACATCACTGACCGATTCGCATTATAAAAAATAAGTAAGTTTTCTTTTTTTTTCTTTTTCTTTTTTCGAGGGTAAAAGATTAAGTGAAGCTCAGCAACAATCATTTAATTTGTTACCCTAAAAGTAGCCATGATAGCTTAAATTTTCGTTCAGGATAGTTTTTTTTTTTTTTTTTTAGAACACTTATGAAAAATAAAGCTGATATGTTATTGAGCTCATCTGTTTGACAGGTGGTGAGAAATTATTGCATAACTGGTCAATAACTGGTTCTTTTTTCTTTTCAAGTTATCGTTACAAAAGAAAATTCTAAGGAAACTTCGAATCAGACACGGATTAATGCAATTTTGAGGATAAGAACGGCTGATTGAAATTTATGTCCATTTTATGGAAGTAAAATAGGATCTCTGACATTTTTAATGTAATTTCTTTGTTTTTTCTTTTTTTTTTTTTTTCCTCGGTGAGGGCTTAATCCGCCAGCTTTCGAATTCAGTAACAAAGATTTTCCAATCCTGTCCGGAGGAAAGGAGGGGGGGGGGCATATGCTTCCGGCTGCACTAACAGTTTTGACCACGGGCCGCCACTGCAAGTAGGACAAGACCCGATATAAATTTTCCAGTTATTTTACTGTCCTAATATTCTAGTAAACCAACAGAGACTCAGCGGAGATTTACTGTGTAAAGTACTTAAATATGTAATAGGAACTATGGATTATTGTACAAAGTTAAGTAAATGTACAAATTAAGATATAATTGCATTTTCCGATGCTCGTTGGGCATCCGATAGGAATGACAGAAAATCAATAAGTGGTTACATTGTTTTAGTTGGAGCTGTTCCAGTCTCTTGGAAAACGTGTAAACAAAAATGTGTTGCACTTTCCAGCATGGAGGCTGAAGTTATCGCTCTATCGGAAACAGCAAGAGAAATAATTTAGTTAACTAAAATACTTGAAGCTTGTTCAAATTTAAATTTACCCAAGTCTTTACCGAAAATTTATTGCTACAATCAAAGTGCCGTACATTTTTCTAAAAACTCTAATGATAGTCAAAGGACTAAACAAATTGATACAAGGTATTTTTTCTTTCCGAACATGTACCATGTAAGGAATGTATTGTAATCATGAAAAAATTCGACTTCGAGATTTTGGTGTATTGACACATATTGAGGTCTTCTGAATTCATTTATGCTATTTTTAAGAGATGGTTGTGTGTATGTGAGTGAACACGATAGTTCCTACACGGGGCATTCGATTGAGCTCAAATTGGGTATATATGTTATAAACCACCGTCGCAAGACCAGTATTGATTTTGGTGTGTATAGGACTTAGTTTTTATACAGGGCTACGACAAATATTTCTTTTACATTATGGCCTATTAGAAAACGCCTGGCGAATATTGTAAAATAGTTTTAGTAGGCGATTTTAATATAGATTTTAATTCCGAAGAAGTATTTTATGGAACAGAGAAGACAAATTCGGTACACTCATAGATTATGATACTTTCCAAATGGTATTTATAAAGGTGAAGTATGGTTGACTATGCCTGGCGAAAATTGTCACAGTTTTGGTGGGCAATTTTAATATAGATTTCACTTCCGTTAAAGTACTTTATGGAACAAGGAAGGAAAACACGGTACACTCATGGATTATGATGAACATTCCAAACAGTATTTAAAATGTCTATGCGATATAGTTGGAATTTGCCCATAGTTCGAATATGCCGGGCGAAGATTGTAAAACAGTTTCAGTAGGCAATCTTAACATAGTTTTCGATACCGAAGATGTTTCATGGTACAAGAAAGAGTTGATTCCTATTTTAATGCCCCCCACTCTCGCCAACCTAAAAAATCCCCGCACTTTGGAGAGCTTTGCAGTCATGAGTCTCAAGGAGTTATGCACAAGTTTCAACGCTCCCAAAAGAACGATGAAAACTAAAGTGAACTAATGAGCGATAAACGCACCAGTTAAGGAATTTGAAGACGCTTAATTATTAAGACTACATTAATTGGCAATCCGATATAAATAAAAATATAACGGAATGCTGTACTTGCATGTTATTCCAAATCGCCATTTTAATTCTAAATTATGATTGCCACATAAATACAAAAATTCGTCATGGTAACTGCATTTGTTTAATTGTCGCCACCTTGGTGAGAGTCGGGGCGTTAAAGTAGGAATCGACCTAAGAAAGACAAACACGGCACACTCATGGATTATGATGCACATTCGAAACAATAATTAAAAACAGTAAAGCAGCGGTTCTCAATCTTTTAACGGCGCCCCCCCCCTCACATTTTTCAGCATACATTCAGTTTTTTAATCTTTAACAATGAACATTTAATCGAATTTTCTACAAAATAATGTTATCTGTAAAATTTGAATGAGCATTTTAAGCGAAAATTGAGACATTTTTGAGTAAAAGAGAGAATAAATAAGAGGATTTTTTAAAAACATGCATCACTACTTGCTGTTTGGTTTTTCTCGCGCCCTCCCTTCAAACGCCCTGCGCCCCCTTGGGGTGCGCACCCCACAGGTTGAGAAACGCTGCAGTAAAGTATTGTTGTAATATACTTGAAGATTGTAAAATAGTTTTAGCAGGCGATTTTAAAATAGATTTCGATTCCAAAGATGGTTTTTATGAAACAAGGAAGAAAAATACGGCACACTCATGAATAATGATATACTTTGAAACTTAATGGAATAAGGAAGAAAAATAGGGACGACGATTAAATTACGATACGCTTTTAACATATAGCACTTCAGTGCGTACTATAAATCTGAAAGTGTTTCAGGTTTTCTTCCCCCCCCCCTTTTTTTTTGGTTTATCTTTTTCAGTTAACAATTTTGTGAGACGAAGAGCTTTGGTTGATGAAGACTGAATAAATTTTCAGTCGAAACGATCGTATCTTGTTATAAGTATCATTTTATGTGTGTTTTTTCACAAATTTTTATTTAGTGTTTTAATATTTTACTTGTTTTTAATTTTCCAACCTAGCATGTGAAAGAGATTAACGCGAGCGATAAATTTTAGTTATTTTTTCATTTTTGTTTACGTGGTTGCCTTAGAATTTCTTTTCTTTTTATTCATTTGTTACTATCTTAAGATTACTAAAATAGTGAATTTATATTTGTTAACGGGTGCGTATATCGTGGCTGCTAAAAAAGAAGTTTTCGTCTGCCACGGTATATATTTACATTAGAAAATGGCTTTGAATTCATTATGGAGTTCTCTATGTAACATAAATTTAATATTTTAGTGAGTTTTTTTAGCAGCAGTTTAAAGATGTGTTAAAATTTTGCCACAGCATTAAATAAATGCAAATACTGCTTATTTGAGTGTCATCGTCATTATAAACACTTTCTAAATATTGCATCCACACATACTAATCTTCTAAATATACTAATATTTCTTAAAATACAGCTTTTGGGCAAAATAATGATACATTACATATACAATATTACTTTGCTTCGAAACTATTGCCTATATTAATTACGAAATAGTATTATAAGACAATTATGTAATTAAAACACATCTGAAGCCAGAAATTATTATAGATATCACTTTCATAGGTCTATGCATTTAATTTTTTGAAGTTCTGCTAATTCAACGATTTCCATTTACTTCGCCTCGATAGAAATATAAACAGCCTGAGATGCGCAGAAGCAGGTGATGCGCAGTTACCCCAATGTTCGTTGCGCCGTCTGTTTGCAACAACAGCGTTATCCCACTTTCTAAGAGAAGTGTACCTTTGTATTAATTTAATTTCATGTTTCAAGAAGGAGGTACCTTTTTGGCTGCTAGGCTTGTCGAAATGTCAGTTTTACATGTCAGCGCATCTCACAAAGAGCAGACGATCACGAACGTAAATTATTTTCTTATTATAGAAGTCATAAGATTAACCTCTCGGACCCTTAATTTCTGGGGAGACGTTAAATGCAACTCCGTAGCCGGAGGAGCGCTTTTCTCTGCGCTTTATCACTCGCGCGAACCTCACCAACATCCGAAATCGTTACAACTATATCGAATGGTTATTCCTTCTTTCTTTTGTGTGTGTGTCTTTTGTCTTGTTTTTCTTGTTGAGAACTTATAATGAATTGTTAGGAAAAGGTTTGGTCTTTTTGGGTATCAAATGTTGAAGAAATTTGGGAAGTTGTTGATTACTAAGAGACAGAGAATACTGTTACGACAGTAATATTATGAAGGATTTCAATAGTATTTAATATTCAATTGTAAAATTTCATTCCGCGATTTTTCAAGTAGCATGCGTCACAGTATTTCAGTTCAGTCAAACCTCTCTATCTTGAATCTCATGAGAAAGGAGAAAAAAATCGAGATAAAGAGGCTTCGAGTTATAAAGGTTTTTAATTATGCCAATTAAAACCGCTTTATTTACTTTTACTGTAGAAAAATACAGCGGTATGATTGCAAATTTATTTTTTACATATATCCATACACTTTAAAAATTTATATATGCACCTTTAACAATAAAAGTAGTCTTTCAATGACTTTTGATGTCTAACTTCCTTTGTTTCTGATAGATTTCTAAGGTTACCAAAAGCTGGGAGAATCCTTTATAGAAAAAATACGGCCTTCTCTCAGCTTCGTTTTGTCTCTTTAGACGCATCGGTATTTGCAATTTTCGATAAAGAAGATTACTCTTTAAGCACTGATTTTTGTAATTTACACTAACTAAAATTCGAGATAGAGGTTTTGAAGGAAATTTTCTAGAGATAAACAAGGAAAATACATTGAATTTTGATCTTAATGTAGGGAATTTTAGGAATTTCGAGATATAGGGGTTTTCGAGGTATACAGTTTCGAGAGACAGGTTTGGCTGTATTTATTTTCCTAATACTTACAGTGCTGTACCCAGAAAAAAAATTCGGGGAGTGTTCATACATTTCTGAGGGGGAAATAACGGTGAAAAATGGTGAATTTTTCACAAAAAGACTTCATTACTGTTTTGTTTACAAAATTTTAAATTTCGGGGGAGGGGGGATTTTGAAAACTCCTTTTGAGCGCCTTGTCATAACAAATAATCATGCTCTAAATTTCAAGTCTCAAGTAATTTTTCCTTTTTTTAATCTTTCAATAGTTAGAAATGCCTTAATCTTCACTCGTTTCTACATAACTTTCGCGCATTTAATAAAACACATAAATTTTTATTACAAAAAGGGGGGATAGTACGAAAGTTAGAAACATGTGTTTTAATATAAGTATAAAATTTGTCTACTTGTAATAAGTTTTAAATACCACTATGTAGAATTTTTTTTTTTTTTTTTTTTTTACTTTCAGTACAGAATACTGAAAAAAGAAGTACATAAAATTGTTTCTCAAAATATGTTTAAATTTCTAATTGAAATCGCCTTTAAATAAATATTTAATTATGGATTAAAAAATATAATTATACAGCACTGCTGCATTATTATTAGAAACTTTCCATTTTAAATTAAATTACTAACTTTAAGTTCCTTCAACCATCTCGTTTCTAATTTTACAACTGGATGACTTCCGTTCGTCCACCGAACGCTTAAATTGGTTTTGATCTCCGCCCCCGTCTGTAAAAGAAAGAAAAAAAAAATCTGGAGTGACTCCCCTCGACTTTCCGAACAATTACTTTTAAGATCATAACCAAGCATTTAAATAAATTTTAATCGATGAATAATTCAAACATATATACCAAACTGAAGCTCAATCGAATGCACCATTTAAACACTCGCTCACTTTCAAGAACTTCTCCATATATGCCATAATGTAAAAGAAATCTTTGTCGTAGCCCTGTAGAAAAACTAAAAGTCCTATACACATCAAAATCAATACAGGTCTTACGATGGTGGTTTATAACATATACACCCAATTTGAGTTCAATCCAATGTACCGTTTAAAAACGCTAGCACACTTTCAAGAATTTCCCCCCATAGGCCATAATGTAAAAGAAATATTTTTCGTAGCCCTATAGAAAAACTGTAAGGACTATACACACCAAAATCAATACTGGTCTTGCGACGGTGGTTTATAATATATCAGGTTGTAACGAAAGTTTTCCGCCAGATTTGCTTGAGTTAGCTCACGCGGTACTCAGCTATTGACCTTATATGTCAAGTTTATGCGATGCTTAGCGCGACTAATGGACATGGCACTAAAGTCTAACTCTTTTAGCTAGCTCTCGTGAATGAGTATTTTATCTTCTTCCACACATTCTCGTAGGCGGGCCTCATCAGCATCAGTAGTCTGGTCAGAGCGCTCTGCTTCTTTAATATCCTAGTCCTCGTTTTTGAACTTTCGGTACCAAATCTTCACAGCGTCGTATGATACAACAGTAGTACCTTAAGCTGTACACATGATTCAGTGTCATTCTGTAGCTGACTTTTTGCGACAGAACTGAGAGTAAATGATGGATCAATCGGGTAACGAGGTAGTTCCATTTCAGACACCTTCTACTTAATCATAACGATATTGTTTTACAGATTTCACAACACAGTGCTCTAAAACAAGTCTTTTCTTTCAAATAACAAAAATCGTTTTACAAAATATTGGCAAAGACACAAACGCGAACTGCTTGTGCAGGCAATACTTGGAGTGGCGGAGAACTTTCGTTACAACCTAATATATACCCAATTTGAGCTCAATCGAATGCCCCGTGTAGGAGCTATCGTGTTCACACACACACACACACACACACATACACATATACATACATACATCTCGTAAAAATAGCATAAATAAATAAATAAATTCAGAAGACCTCAAAACGTGCAAATACACCAAAATCTCGAAGTCGAATTTTTTCGTGATTACAATACTTTCCTTACATGGTACATGTTCGGAAAGTAATAACACATGAACGCTTTAAATTGTTCTGCATCCTAAGTTTTCGTTCTGCATTTGAGGCCAGCTTCTGGGTAGATATTTTTTGTTAGTTCACGCACATGCGCAAAACTCAATTTCCGATGTTGGCTAGAGTTAGATTCCGCCTAAGGAAATGCATCTCCTGCTACGGAGTTGCATCTAACGTCTCCCTTAATTCTGACACTGTTAATGTTGAACACGAAAAATACATAGGACATAAATACTGTCTCATAATTAATAAATTTAATTTCCTAAAAAATGCTTAAAAAATGAGTGCAATTTTTTTTTCTTTTTTCTTTTTTTTCTTTTTCTTTTCTTTTTTTTTTGAGTGGATTTAATGTGTAATTTACGTTTGAAAGCAATACAAACTCATTTTTAAGAATAAATTTCAATTTGTTATCATCTGCGAATCCGTATGTGGAAACTATCGTCTGCAAATCAAAATTTTGTATCTGAAAGAAGTATTGGTATTTGATAATCGGAATTTGCAATTTGGTATTCTTTTCTGGACAAGAGTGGTCATTGCTTTGTATAGTAGTTTCGAAAGTTTGTTTTTTTTTTTTTTTTTTTTTCTGTGAATTACAATGGATGAAAGCCGACCGAGTTGTATGGTGGTTAAAACACCGTACTCCGGTTCGGGTTCAACTCCCGGCAGCCGGTGTTCGATCCCCGACTAGGCGTTGTTGTCATGTCCGTCCCATCATAGGGGGCGATGTTGGTCCACCTACTAAGTGCCCCCGTCAAAAAAAAACCAACAATTCCGGCCTGTTGCGGCCAAAGCCTTCGAAACAGAGGCCGGTCATTAGAAAAAAAAAAAAAAATAAGAAGAATGGATGAAATGGGTTTGAATGAAGATGTAGTAAACCAGGAAGTGAGAATGCTTATGGTGTTTGTAGGAGTGCAAGGAGAGGTTCTTGGTTTAGCCAGAGCCATTTGAGTATGAGTGATCTGTTGCGATTTATGAGGTGTTGCTTTTTCAAAATGGAGTATGAATCTGTGATGGAAGACGGGAAACAGGGTGTCTACCAGTCAGGAAAATTGGAAAAGTCTGGAAAATGCCAGGGAAATGGGTCAAGAAAGTCTAGAAAAAGCCCGGAAAATGCATAATGGGTCAGGAAAATTCTCCGCAAAGAAATTTTCCTTCATATAGAAACTTCTGTCAGTTGTTTTTAGCACCAGAGTGCTATTAATTTTTCCAGGTTTTTTGTGTGCACACTTTTCTCTACAATTAGCGCCTCGAGTCACTTTTCAAATGTGTTAGCCAGATAACGTGAGAGGGGGAGGCGTTAATAAAATGTTGAAAGTCGCACAAGGTTTGCAATTTTTGATAAATCATCCCTAAACTGGGTGCCAAAACGCGACAATTTATTATAAATAGATTTTGAGTATAGTTAGAAAACGCCTGGCGAATATTGTAAAATAGTTTTAGTAGGCGATTTAAATATAGATTTTAATTCCGAAGAAGTGTTTTATAGAACAGTGAAGACAAATGCGGTACACATCATAGATTATGATACACTTTCCAAATGGTATTTATAAAGATGAAGTGTAATTTGACTATGGCTGGCGAAAATTGTTGAACAGTTTGGCAGGCGATTTTAATATAGATTTCTATTCCGAAGAAGTGTTTCATGGAACAAAGAAGGAAAACCCGATACACTCATGGATTATGATGCTCATTCCAAACAGTATTTAAAATGTGTACGAGATATAGTTGGAATATGCCTATGTGACATATGTACACTGCTGGCCACCCAAATTGCAACACCAAGAAAAACAAGAGATATCACAACAAAATTTATTGTGTAGATAACATGTTGACCAAGTAACAAATGATTAAATTTACAGCATTCTATGAAGCGTGGTTCCTGCCAAAATCAGTACCCAGAGTAGCCGCCGTTGTTGGAGATCACAGCTGCCACACGCCTCGGCATTGATTCAAAGAGACTTTGAATGTGTTCTTGGGGTACAGCAGACCAAGCAGCTTCCACACGTTGCCAAAGTTGATCTGGTGTGACAGCTGGGGATGAACTCTGGGTCAGTCGTTGAGCAACCATGGACCACATGTTTTCTATCGGCGAAAGATCCGGAGAGCGCGCCGGCCAGGGAAGCAATTCAATCTGGTGATTGACGAAGAACCCTTGGACAATGCGTGCCACGTGTGGCCGTGCATTATCCTGCTGAAATATGGCTGTTGGCAAGCCCTGAAGGTAAGAAAGGACAACTGGCTCCAACACCTCGGAGATGTAGCGCTGGCTGGTTAAAGTACCGGCAATGCGTACTAGAGGAGTGCGAGAGAGATATCCGATACCGCCCCATACCATAATACCCAGTGCAGGACCAGTGTGACGGTGCATAATGCAGCTGTTCAGCATCCTCTCTCCACGGTGTCTCCAGACTCGAATCCGACCGTCGTGGTGTTGCATACAGAAGCGTGACTCGTCAGTAAAGAGAATTTCATTCCATTCTGTCGTCCACATCCTTCTTTCATCGCACCATTGGCGGCGGAGACGTCTGTGGTTCCGCGTCAGAGGTAGACAAAGCAACGGACGTCTTGCGGACAGACCATTCTGCTGTAAACGACGTCGAATGGTACGCGCAGACACTGGATGATGCGTTACAGACTGAATCTGCTGTGATATGGTTCGTGATGTGACTGAGCGGTCCGTCACTGCCATGCGTACAATCTGCCTGTCATCACGTGACGTGGTGCACTGAGGTCGATGCGGTCGATCACGTCTGTCCGTCGTACCCTCCTGCACCCAACGATCACATATCCGCATCACAGTTGTTTGGTTTCGTCCAATACGACGACCGATTTCCCTGAAAGATAACCCACAATCTCGGTATGCCACTATCCTTCCTCTGTCAAACTCGGATACTTGATCAAAAGATGATCGTTGTTTCCTACGAGGCATAATTTATCGTTTTTTTGAAAAAAAAGCAAGAAAAACACAATTGCTGTACTTGAAACCGTCGAAATCTCCAAGCCTTAAATAGTGCTTTGAGGTGGCGCCACAGGCGCGCTTGATGTGCGTCTGCGCTGAAATTCTAATCATTTGCATATCTCACCTCAGCTAATGCATGTTGTAAATTTCATATTATTTGCATGCTTCCTTCAGGGTGTTGCATTTACGATGGCCAGCAGTGTATTTAAATGACAATATTAAAGGGAGATGTCGAATTTCAAACGATTCAATTATGATACGCCTTTAATATATTAGCACTTAAGTGCGTATTTAAAATCTGAAAGGGTTTCAGATTATCTTCATTTTTAAATCTCTTCAGAGTCCAGAGAGTGAAAGATGCTGATAAAGGTGATTTATGTTTAAATAGAATGAATGATTCAAATGCTTGAGGTACCGGGGCGAAGCCAGAGGGGACTACAGCCCTCCACCTGAAATGGGACCCTTTACTTAGCTCGCAACTTGATATTTAGCTTACAATTGAACTTTAGTTTACACCCCCCCCCCCCAAAAAAAAAAATAATAATAAAATCCTGGCTACGCCATTGTTGAGGTATGTGGTGCACACACTTGTTTCACATTCTGTGGTGTGGTGTTTCTTGTGACAGAAGAGCCAAAAAAACGATCCAACTATTACCATCGACAAAGTACAGAAAATTTCAGTAGTAATTGCTCTTTATTCTTGCTGATTTGAAGTATAGTATAGATTAAAAGATAAAATTTATGTTTGAAATTCGACATCTCCCTTTAATATTGTCATTTAAATACACTGCTGGCCATCGTAAATGCAACACCCTGAAGGAAGCATGCAAATAATATGAAATTTACAACATGCATTAGCTGAGGTGAGATATGCAAATGATTAGAATTTCAGCGCAGACGCACATCAAGCGCGCCTGTGGCGCCACCTCAAAGCACTATTTAAGGCTTGGAGATTTCGACGGTTTCAAGTACAGCAATTGTGTTTTTCTTGCTTTTTTTTCAAAAAAACGATAAATTATGCCTCGTAGGAAACAACGATCATCTTTTGATCAAGTATCCGAGTTTGACAGAGGAAGGATAGTGGCATACCGAGATTGTGGGTTATCTTTCAGGGAAATCGGTCGTCGTATTGGACGAAACCAAACAACTGTGATGCGGATATGTGATCGTTGGGTGCAGGAGGGTACGACGGACAGACGTGATCGACCGCATCGACCTCAGTGCACCACGTCACGTGATGACAGGCAGATTGTACGCATGGCAGTGACGGACCGCTCAGTCACATCACGAACCATATCACAGCAGATTTATGCGTCGTATTTTGGGTTGCCAATTAATGTAGTTTTAATAATTAAGTGTCTTCAAATTCCTTAATTAGTGCGCTTATCACTAATTTGTTCACTTTAGTATTCATGTAGTTGTTTAGGGAGCATTGAAACTTGTGCATAACTCCTGGAGACCCATGACTTCAAAGCTCGCCAAAGTGCGGTGAATTTTTAGGTTGGCGAAAGTAGGGGCGTTAAAATAGGAAGCAACACTTTCTTGAACCATAAAGCACATCTTTGGAATCCAAATCTTGCCTACTGATACGCATATTCGAACTATTACTGCCTGTAACACAAGTAGTATTGATCATTATTAGGGAAATCTGAACTACCTATGACCCTCTAACTATGTATCTTACTTGAAAGTCATAATATTTACTTCCTTATACGGAGTGTAAGGAAGTAATGTGATCCCGAAAAATTTCGGGGGCCAATTTCGACGAAAAAACCGATTTTGACTACCTCTAAATTTACTTTTAAGAATTATTTCGATGCATCTCATCGTAAGCTAGCACGCACGATCATATAAATGCGTCTGCAACTCATTTTGATCAGCGGCAAGTCTATTTTGGCCAGTTTTTCCATGCCGTCTGTACGTATGTATGTAACTCGCAAGTGTGTATCTCAAAAACTATTGGTCACTCGTATTTCAAAAACTATTGGTCGTACAATGTTGAAATTTTATATTTAGGATTGTTCTATGATCTATTTGTGCACCTCCCCTTTTATCTCAATCGACTGGATAGTTTATATACAGGACCGCCCAAAAGATTCGAAATACATTAAGCTTTATGGGCCGAAATACATTAAAGCGTATTTTAGAGGTATTGAGCTTTCAAACGACTCAGAAGTGATATATGCTGTTAAGAGTTATAAAATGAATTTTTCCATTAAAAGAAGTGTTTTTATCATTTATAGTTCTGCTACAGGAATACTCAAAAGATTTCTAATACATTATGGTCAATGCCAATTGTAGGGGCATTCATCCATTTCAAGCACAATACCGTCCTACCATATAAGTTAGGTAATGGTCCGACCACGGCCACGTGCCTCCCTCAAGAACTACGCCAAAAGCTTGGCGACTTTTGGCTTTGCTAGCTTGGCGACTTTTGGTGTACGTGTGTATGTATTTAACTCTCAAATCTCAAAAACTATTACTCGTAGAATGTTGAAATTTCATATACAAGATTGTTATAACATCTAGTTGTGCATCTCGATTTTTGGTTCCAATCAACTGGAGAGTTTATTTACAGGACCACCGAAAAGAATTTCGATACTTTAATGTCTATGGACATCTTCAATATAATTGCAACAGTAGACAATCATTGTTTGGTCCATGCCCAAAATCTCGCCATTTTTCGTCGACCTTGGAGAGTTGCGCCGAAATATTGCCAAATTTGGCGCCAAAAATTATTTCGTATTTTGAATAACTCTAAAACTTTAACCCGTAGAATTTTTAATTTTGTATTTAGAACTATTTGTATTTAGAACAATCGACTGGGTAATTTATTTAGAGGGTCAGCCAAATAGTTTAAATACATAAAGGTGTATGGATGCTTTCTTGCAATGCGCGTAAATCGGCGTGTTTGCATCATGAACCTTGTTCTCAGACGTTCTGTATTTTTGTATCAGGAGACATCGAAGCTAAGCGGTAGACCCAAGCTAAGATGGATTGATGGTGTGGAAGAAGACTCTAACATTTACGTGTTGCTAACTGGAGAACGTTGGCCAGGAGAAGATCGGAATGGAAGAGGGTTTTCGGGAAGGCCTAAGCCCACCAGAGGCTGTCGTGTCAATAGAAAAAGAAGTCGTTGAAAATTGTTGCCAACAATGATGCAAAAACAATTTCAGATAAGTAATTCTCATTGTTCTATGAATTTATTTTTCAGCAGCTCTCTGTCATTTCAAGAAGATCCTACCCGGTGTATCTATAAGCCGCAGGTACTCAAAAGTATAAGCTGCGGCTGTTCCTATCTTCCTTTTTAATTTTTCTGTTCTAGAATTTAGGTGAGTACTCGTTCAAGCAACTTTGTATATAGGTCGCGAATTCTGGCCGCGGTATGGAGACGTTGGCCAGGAGACGGTCGGAATGGAAGAGGGTTCTCGGGAAGGCCTAAGCCCGCCAGAGGCTGTCGTGTCAGTAGGAAAAGAAGTCGTTGAAAATTATTGTCAACAATGAAGCAAAAACAATTTCAGATAAGTATTTCTCATTGTTCTATGAATTTATTTTTCAGCAGCTCAAGAAGATCCTACTTGGTGTATCTATAAGCCGCAGGTACTCAAAAGTATAAGCTGCGGCTGTTGTCTACCTTCCTTTCTAATTTTTCTGTTCTAGAATTTAGGTGAGTATTCGTTCCAGCAACTTTGTGTAGGTCGCGAATTCTGGACGCGGTAGTATAAATAGGATATGATAGGATAGGCTAGGCAGGTTAGTTCTTTCGAAATGGCCAATACTCGACAACAGCTCGGGGTTCACGAGGGCACTGGTTGATGTCTGATCTGAGGGTGTGAATGCGCAGCGGCCCAACTGGAGGGTTACCCGCTCCCTCGGTGTTGACGGTCTCTCTGGTCCTGGTAGTGTTCTCTCTGAGCTGGCTCCGGTGTCCACTGTCGACGGTCCTTGACTCGGTGATCGATCCTTAGCGTGCTGGGGCGTTCACAATGGGCCGCTGCGTGCAAAATGGGTGACCCGTGAACATATGTCCCAACAATGCGACGGCGGTTTGCCGAAACTGATCTGCTTCAGTGGCTTGGAGCTTGGAGTTGCACGGCTTATCTCCTGAAAGAACTAACTGGGCGGGAACTGGGTGGTAACTGGCGGTGGAAAGCTGCGAGTAGGGCCGGATCTAGGGGCAGCGGTAGGGCAAGCCGGGGGGGCCCCTGTCCTGGGCGCTGCTAGCAGAGAGTCGCCAAATCGTCTCTGAGACAAAGAAAGCTTGACAAAAAATAATCCTTTTTTTGTCAAGTTTTCTTTGTCGAGGGGCGCCAAAAAGGTATCTTGCCCCGGGCGCCAGTTCTGTTCGGTCCATTGGCTGCAAGGCTTTGACCGTTCAGAGACAAAGAAAAGTTAGTGCGATGGCGTTTCAAAATCATCCATCCAATCGTGGATGTAGTTAAAGGTGTCTCGCGTAAAGGCCTTTCGTTGCCATGGATCCCTGCAGAAGATTTGGGACAGAAGGGAGGGGGGGGTCAGGACAATATTTTTTCTCGCTTTTACGACTTGCACTGTCGTAGATAAATTTTTGCGATTTCGGACAAGCTTGCGCTTCCTTCGGAGAAGATTACTATGCTACGTACCATGAAAGACGCGTAAACTGTGGCTTCAGTCTTAAGACCAAGTTCGGTCGAAAGCGCAAAATCACGGACTTTACGAGGACACGCGGGTCTGTAAGTCGCGCAACATGGGAACTTGGCTTCGACCAGAGTGAGGACTCAAAAAGTAGTCCCACTGAGTATTCCTGCTTTTTACGTGGACAAAGCCAACGACGAGTTAAAATTAGCTCAGCTTAGTTGTAGAATCAAGCTGAGATTTTTTTTTTTTTTCTATTTCTTATTTATGCTAGTCGGAATTGCGCAATCCGGTATTAAGGCCAAATAAAATAGTTGGCAGGTCAAAAGCCAAACGGGCTGGTCAAAATTGTCTGTGGGTTGTAATTACGAAATAAATACCAATTTCGAAAATAAGCTGCACTGAAATAGGTGCAGTTTATACCTTGTAAAACACTGTTGTGCATATGTAATCAAACTGCCAGATGCGCGTTTTAACATTTCTTCCGTTTTCACTTTCCAGAGACAAGGAAGGGCACGGGAACGTCTCAGAACAAGGCAGTGTCGAAGAGCCCCGGAGAATCGTTATCGTACGCAACGCACACCTTGCAGAGAGACCTCCTTGAAACACCACCTTAAGTTTATATAGATTGAATTTTCTTAATGAACCATCATTCAAAGAGAACTATTGAGAACTATAAATAATATTTACTGTCGGTTTTCTGTGTACAACATGGTATTATAACTAAAAATATTACTGCACTATTGTCCATGTATCCCTGAGCACGCTTCAGCGGCTGGGTGTTAAATCCTTTATTGATTAACAAGTTTTGTTACGGAATCAATAAATGTGAATTTCTTATTTTAGTCGTTTTAAGTCTTTATTCTCTTTCCTGTAACAGTTTCTCTTTCTATCTAGAATAAGGGGTACGGTTACAAAATCAGTTGAATTACAAGTGTATTGAGAATAGGCTAAGTTGCCTTTGAATTTATAGGTGCTTACGCCAGCACGAAAATGAAAGAAAACCAAAAAACGCCACTCTACCGAACTTTGTGCGTGCAACGATCATATGATTGTTTTTAGTAACATCGTAATGGTACGGGAAGGCTTATTCTAAAAGTTGGGAGATATAGGACGTTCAGTGCGCAAACAACTGTGAAACGGAATTCAAGTATCATTTAACCACAGTGTGGTAAAGTTGAAAAGAAAAGTAACTGTTCGGCTTTGTCTTGAAACTCGTGGTCATCCGTATGCTAAAATAGTTTAACCCCCTGCCTCCAAAATTTCAGTAAATGCATTATCAGTTGATTTGCGTTGATTCTACAGATCAGTTAATTTAATTTTAGCACTATTGATCCCCTCCACCCACCGAAATTTTTTGCTTGCTGAGGCCTTCGAGAAATATTTGTGTGATACGTTAATTAGGGTCATTTTAAATAATAATCTACCAGGAAGGATTGTGCAGTGGTTTTCTAAAATATCCGGGGCCTGGTTGTCCGATTATGTATGTCGATCCGATTCCTGGAAATATTTCACAATACAAAGCATTATATTGTCCTCCATCTCCTCTAAACTTATCTGGATCCTGGATATTTTAGTTTAGAAAATGATCCATTGTGAACAGATCACTCTCTAAAGTAAAATATTTTCAAGTGGTGCAAATAGTTGCAAATTTCCATATCATACTTGGTGACAAAAATGTCATCCAAGAGGGAGGTCAAATCCCCCTCTTGGATACGCCACTCAGCATATGTGGTTGTATATTTGTGCCACCTCGTCGAGGAGTGGTGACCCCTCGTCGGCGAAAGTCTAGCGCCACCACTGTATATAAACTAGTCAAAGCTTTCAACAAAGGTGACCATAACGAAAATATTTATGCAGGTATCGGTGTTCCCGTTCCCACCGTAGGCGTTGTTGACAATGACGCTTCAGTCCTCTTCTTTAAGCTTTGATTAAATAAAAGCTTACTAAAATCTGCATTTAACAGTCCAGTTTCTAGGTATTTCTGGATGGAAAAAAGTAAACGTTTTATTTTTTAATAGCTTCTGTTATGACCGCTGTCTATATCCTATCGCTCCCTCCATCGAGGTGAGCATCGGCTCTTCGTTGAAAAATGTGACCGAAAATGGGGTGTTTTTGCAGTTGTTCTGAAAATTTTCGAAAATTACGCAAAAGATGATCAGATATCCATTGAAAAGCCAAAACATTATGGCCACCTACTCAATAACGCGTTGCGCCTCCTTTGGCCTTCAACAACTGCAATTCGTCTGGGCATGGATGCCACAAATTCCAAATGGAGACAGGTTGTACCAAATATTTAAGCAGCGGCCACACAAAGTCGAGATATTAGAACAGGGTGGTGTTTGAACTTAGAGCCGCCTGGAGACGGGGAACAGCTGTTCTCATGGAAGACGGCGTACCCTGACACGACTACCAACGTGATAAAAGAGAAACCCGGATTCATCTGACCAGGAAACTGTCTTCCAGGCTCTTGATGTTCCCGTTCCCACTGTAGGCATTGTTGACAATGACGCTTAGTAAGCAGAGGCACACGAGTGGGACGTCTGCTCCACAGTCCCATATCCAGCAGTGTCCGCTGAATCGTGGGTTCCGAAACACTTGTACTTGGGCCTGGGTTATCAGCTGAGCCACTGTCTGCCGCCGAACTGTGGGTTCCGAAACACTTGTACACCCTCCAAAAAAAGTATTCGAGCAAGAGAGAAATTTCCTACGTTGGTTTCGTATATTAAAAATTATTTATCATAGAATATGAATTAAGCTTTGTATAAATATGAATTTCCATATTTCTGTCAGGTTGTGCGTTTTTCATAAACTCAGTTATTATTTGCAAATCTAAAATAGGAAATTTCTCTCTTGCTCGAATAGTTCTCTTGGAGGATGTACTTGGGCCTGGGTTATCAGGAGCCGCCGATTTCGCTGTACTAGGCGAAACGGTCATCTTGGAATCTACTACTTACTTGTTTCACCGTCATCAATCCATTTTTTATAAATACTAACAACGGCAGATCGTGATCAACCAACCAGTTCTGCAGTTTTGGAGAGACTCGTTTTAAGTCTTCGGGCCATTACGCAATCTGCCTTCTATCAAATTCGTTTAGATCAAGAGCCATGTAAGTGCAAGAATGATTCCTTACCTTCTACAGCAACACTTAAATACCATTCCCACTTAATTGCGTGCTCTTCGAGTTCATTGAAAAATGTGCGGGTGGCCATAATGCTTTGGCTCGTCGGTGTTTATTTTTAGTTCTAGAGCTTAAAGTTCTGAGTAAAATGAGTACCCATCAATACTCCGCAATTGAAAAGAAAATAAATTCCAAACGGTAGCAGATGGGCCGTATTCAAATAATAAGCAAATCAGACAGTGGTCTGAGGACCGTATATGTTGAACAACCCTGCTTTAGGATCTTTCTTTCGGGGAGCTTTCCTCCTGATTTAGGGGCTGAGCTGGTGAATAAAATTATATTTCCGTGCACTGTCTAAATTTCCGAGATGTCAACCTCTTAACTGACGGACGAGATTAACTTAACAATTATAAACCCGTAATTCTAATCCGTATTTACAGCAAAAGGAAGTTATGCATAAAAGTTAGAACTAAAAATTAGAAGTTAAAAGATATTGGGTCTCTCTTTTTTTTTTTTAAATATTTTTGAACACTTGTGAACTATTTGGGGCCTGCTCTCATTAACAGAAATAGGGTCATTTTGGAAAAATTTCGGAGAGGAGGGGAATCCGACACTATTACGTCACTGCAAGGATGTATTTCTTATTCGTCCCGCTCAATAACTTTCTGGTTGCAACGCCAGTACAAACAAACGTTGCTCTTTAATCCAGTTTTAATGGTGTTGAGCTCCGCAGTAATCGTTCTGTGCAAAACAATAAAGTCTCGTGTGTCTGTTTTCCTGGAGTAGTTTCAAATAAAGCAGTAAAAATGCAAGAGACTTAAATTTTGGTTTCGGTTTTCGCCCCCTAACTACCTCCTTGTCCTTGTACGGAGTATAAGATACTTTGGTTCGGTTTTCGCCCCCTAACTACCTCCTTGTCCTTGTACGGAGTATGTGATGCCGAAAAATTTCGGGGCCAGATTTCGACGAAAGAAGAGTTTTTGACTACCTCTAGATTTACTTTTAAGAATTTTTTCGATGCATCTCATCGTACGCTAGCGTGCACGTCCTTATATATGCGTGTAAAATTTTGACCGACCGCGAGTCTATTTTGACTAGTTTTTTCATGCCTTCTGTACGTACGTAACTGCATATCTCAAAAACTATTAGACACAGAATCTTTGTTTAGGATTGTTGTAACATCTAGTTGTGCACCTCCCCTTTCGGTCCCATTCGACTGGACAGTTTATCTACAGGCCGCCCAAAAGATTTTAAAATACATTACTCTCTATGGGCAGATATTCATTAAAGAATAAATTACATCTGTAGACAGTCATTGTTACAATTAATTAATTGTCAAAAACAAATCTTTCATGTTGAACCCAGCTTGTCGATATCGAAATATTTGGGTAGAAATCGCTAAACCGTAGTATTACTGCAGTATTTTCTCCTTCAAACAAAATGAGTTTAAATGAAGTGCGCTGAAAATATTTTGTATTTACTAGACGTGCAAGGAAGTCCACATCAGATTTTTTAACCCTTTCAGGCGCAACCCTTTCCCAATGCTGAAAAAAGGGCAGTCGTTGCCATCTGTCGACAGCCAGCTGTCGTCAAAAAAGGGTCTCTAGATCTGTGGCACGCGATGAACGTTTCGATCGTCCGCATCTTGCTGGTAGTTAAGTCGAGCGATGGCAACGACTGCCCTTTTTTCAGCATTGGGCAATCTATCCAGCCGTTCTCGCGTTCTTCCATTCTTCAGCAGATGTCAGTCCTGTTAAAAATAATCGTGACCATTTTTTTTTACGGGAAATGAACGTGCTAAAAAGTAAAGGATTCTCGTGGAGCTATGTCACGCGCAACTATTTTATAGAAATCAAATCTATTCCCTCTTGACTGACAACAGTCAAAACGTCAGAGTTTGGTGTCCCCACGGCGAGGACACCGCACGTTAAAGGCTTAAATAAGGGAGTAAGAATACAGGATACTGGGATTTTTTGGAAATTCCCATTTTATTCAGCTGTTTTAACAAAAATATATCATACCAAAACGTTTGCCATTCCTTATTTCAATCAATAAATTAAGTTATTATGGCATTGTTTGCTTTATGAAGTATTGAAGAGTACAGCATACACTTTTGACTAATCTTGGATATGTAAATGAATAATTTCACCATTTTAGGTACTTACGTATTATTCCGGCGGTCCGCCAAGAGGAGCAATTTTTCACCAAGATAAATGTCAGACGCATGAAATAATTAATGGCTTGGAATACGATTGGCAACAGTTTGCCAGATTTGGCTAATATTAGCCAGTTTGGCTATTTTTGATCAAGCTTGGCTAGAAAATTTATAAAAAAAATAGCCAACCTAGTTTTGGCTAATTCTTGGCTATTTTTATATTGGATGCTAGAAACTGCCCAATATTAACTAATTTAGTCTTTTTTCTAGCAAAAGTATTTTGAAGAAATTGTCTAACTTTTTTAGTCTTAGCAGGTAGGAAAATTCAGTTACCACAACCAATTCTATCACTGAGACTGAGAGACAGACGTGGGGTCAGAGCTTAAGAAAGGATGGCGATAGTTTTGGTGATAATATTGTAGCGGGATGCAAGGAAGGGATGAACACAAGTAGACTGGAACCATACGCGTTCGAATTCTTTGTTTTTAAAGAATGGGGAGTAGCCTACCACAAAGGGTTTATATACACAATCGTTCGAGCGGCACTGCATTACTTAGCAGTAGCGTGGCCAGGATTTTATTTCGTGGAGGATGAGTATAAAATTTTAAGCTAAGTAAGAGTTTTCAAGTACAATAAGTTAATTTAGTTCACCAAAAAGGAGAGGGTCAAATTTTGGGGAGAGGCAGTGCCGTAGCCAAGATTTCTGTACGGGAGGGGGTTCAAAATTTTCTCATCTATATATCAATTACAAACAAATATGTGAAAAAATGCCTTTATCCATGTCTGTCTCCAGGGTCGATCCAGCATTTTTCTCTAGGGTCCCATTTTTGTAGAAATTACTTATTTTTGTGAATTTCAATACTTAATTTTGTCAATTTCGACACTTATTTTTGAGAATTTCATACCAATTTTAATGAAAGTCGGTTATTTTTTGTTTGTTAAAATAATTGATTAAACACATTAAAATGTAGGGGAAATGGCAGTGAAGGGCCATTTTAATCTATTATATTTTGTGAAAGGGCCGTTTCAATTCCAGTTTATTTTTGTGAAGGCTATTTTAATTGATTGCAATTTTCTGAATTTTTGCAAACGGACCCAACTTTGTCTGCATCGACCCCTGTTCTCTCTAGTTCGGAAGGTAGGAGCTGACACCTGGATCTCCCTTGGCTAAGCCACAGGCAGGAGCTGCAGATCCCAACCTTCAAAATAAAATCTGTCTATGTTACTAATATAAACAGAACTCGTTAGTCCATTCGTATTTAATGTACAGTATGAGGGACAGTTCATTAAATTATTAGGTTTTTCATTTGTCTTATGACCGATTTTGTTTTTCTTTGACGGCTGAACATGTACGGAATTCAAGAGCAGAAAATAGATGAATAGATGATTTTTGAACAAATATTTAAAAAATTTGAAAGAATGTCGCCACCTCCCTCGTCCTTATGTAAGAAAATATGTCCATACTCTATTCCAATTTCAATTTCTGCAAAGTTTAATTAAAAATCCTAAAGATGGCACTGCAATCGCCAGTTTGGCTATTTTTGGCTAATTGTCAGAAGCCATTTGGCTATTGTCATAAATTTTGATCTGGCAACCCTGGCACATTTGATGAAAAAATAGTTTGGCGGAAGCGACCGGCGGGACCTTCCTTTTTGGTTGCAAAATGGCTGTGGACTTAAGACTTTAAGTAATATACCGATAAATCCCTCCAATTTTAATACCATAAAACTTTTTAATACTATAATCCAAATTAGTATAATAATTTGAACTCACAGTATTATCAGAGGTTTTTTGTACAAAGTTGTCGTCTGCTTATTGAAACTAGTGTAGCCTTAAGTGTTACCAATGCCAGATATTAAAGTGTGACGTACTCAAAATAATCTTGGTTTTGTAATCAGGATGATAAAAAATTCTATAATTTCATCAGAATCGGACGTCGGACGTGGCAAGAGTGTTATTTTTTATAAAATGATATCTGTGCCATCTGATGACATCCGGTTAATGACGTCATACAAATGATTTCCCGACCAAAATCCTGGGTTACTCGGACAGGTAATAGTCAAATCAAACCAAACAGATTGGGAGGGATTCACGAACATCACCCATGTGTTTTTGTTGACAACAAATGCAAGAAATTAAGGTTTGCAAATTTTTCGCTGATGCAATATCTTATTTTATCACATTTTTGAAAACTAGTAAAGATTCCTTTCCTGACGTTGTTTCATCTGAGACATCCTTCTCTATTCTTTCAAGCTACTATCTCAGCGGTATTGTAGTATAATATAAATGTATATGTAAAGTTTTAAATATATAAACTGCACTGGTATTTCGGAAACGCTTTAATCATTTCTCCTGACGCACGCCTAAAATAATGGATATGTATCTCTAAATATCAGATAATATAGTCTTTGAAACTGAAGCTTGGGAGATTTTAGATTCTTTAATTCACGTCATTGTCACACCGATTCAGTAGCTTTCAAGTATCGATATAGTTCTGTATTGTTAACTCGCACACTCTTAAACATAGAGCGATAAAATATTCTATCTATGGTAAACAAATTAGTTGAGAATTCTTTTTTTTTTTTTTTTTTTTTTTTTTTGTTGACTTGCAGAATCGTTATTGTAAAGGAAGTTCATAGAGTAGTAACACCGGTAAAGAATTTTTTTTAATAGAAATACTGAAAGCATCCAATTATTAACATAGGTGGCTTCGGCTTTTCCCCTGATAATTATAACGAAGAATATCGCTTGCATATATATATGTATGTAAATATATTCTTTTAAGCCATTTGACTGTCTTAGTCCTTATGAAACTTCATTTGCCTGCACTTAAATTTTTATAAAAATTTGGCTTCTTTGCAAGGTATAAAGCCAGTTGAACGAATAAAAAAAGTGGCATATGGTGGAGGAAAAGAATTTTCCATTTGTTTACTAATTCCTCCAAGACCATTCTTGCCATTTTGACCAAATTTGGCACAGTCATAGGGGAAATTTACTAAGGGCAAGTAGGGTAATTGCCCCCTTTAAAATTCAAGAAAATTCAGATATAACCTATTTGAAAATGGTATTTTCTACAATAGAAAACATTTTGCCCGCCCAATTTTGCATGCTCCCTCCCTCTCCAATGTTACATGCCAGCTTATGCCAATGGCCACAAAAGACAGTGATAAATGTAATGGCATTGATGGTACCCACGTGAGTAGTGTCAGCTGATAGTATTGGTGATGATGCCTATAATTTTTTTTTTTTTTTTAAAGGAATCAATACTTTCACATTTAAAAATATCAATAAGTATATTTGCTTCCGATACATCCATCCATTTTTACAGATATGTTTTCAATTGTTTCTCAGCTAATGAAGGCACAACATCACAAGATTATTTTTACTATGGTGATGAGCGCCGTCACTTCATACGGATGATTTTCGCACACTTGTCGGTTTAGATATTTGTACAAAAGTGGATACTTCAACATTTAAATTTATTTGTAAAGCATTTTTAAAAAGCAAATTAAGTAAAATAACTCCTGATTTCAGAAGTTTTTTGACTTTTTATTTTATATATATATTTTTTTTAATTCTAGGCTGGAACTAAACTGTTTATTAAGAAACTGAAATTTCTAATAAAAGAAAATGGATGTTGACAGTGAGTACAGCTGTTTTATATTCTTTTTACATAACTTGCAGCATAGCCCAGTGTTGCGTAGTAGGTATATTATAGAGGTTAGGTCATAGCTTTCTGAATAAAACTGTCAGCATGGTTGACCCAGGAATTTTTTTCAAGCTCCAATTTCATAGCTGCCAAGTGTTCTGTTTTATACGGATTTGTTCCGTTTTTTGAGCTTTGTTCCGTAAATACGTTTTTAGGCCAAAATGTTCCGTTTTTCAGCTTCTGTGGAAGGATTTTTAAAAATTAAAAGAAAAAAGGAAAATCGTGTACATTTTTAGCTTTTGGTAAAGCATTTGTCCTTGTGAATAAGTCAATAAATTTAATTGAATGACATTTATCTTATTATTCTTTCATTTCATTAAAAACTTAAGTCTATTGTAGTAATTGAGCCAAGTTAAGTATATTTTATTTTTATAAATTAATGATTATATATGCACATCATCTCTCTACACATAATTTAATTTTGTTAATGTAAAATTTTTAATTGTATACTTAATCATACATTTCATGACCACGCACTGTGTTCCTTATTTCTGATTTTATGACCACGTGCTGTGTTCCTTATTCTGTTGTAGGAAGGTTGGCAGCTATGCAATTTTTGTTTGAAACTGTTTACTTTTTAGTGAACTTTCAAACCCATTTCGGTAAAAGTAACTTTTTTTGTCAACCCCTTCTGTCTCAATCCCCATGATATTTCTGTGCTGTTGAGTTTAAAAGTTATGTGCCAGAAAGATGAGAGCATTTCAGTTCTCATACATGGAAATTTTTTTATATCAGTGTTATCAAAATCTTAAAATGGATATGTATATTGTACAGACACTACAATATTTTTTTAAATAAAGAAACGGGCACTTTTATGACCATTTTCTTGAAAATAATACAACCATTAAGGGGGCTACAAAAATTTATGAAGCAAATTTAAATGTAGGGTAAAAGGCCAAAGAAGGGTTGTTTTATTCAACTGTAATTTTGTGAAGGGTCCATTATCTAATCAGTTAACCCCATTCTTTGCATGCAAATCAAGCTTATAAATATTTAAATACAGTCACTTTTGTCTGTAGCTGAAGTATCATCAAACTATTTTTTTTATTTTACAGTAAAACCTCTATACAGAGACTAAATAAAATTATCCTATTAGAGGAATGTATCATTATATTGATGGTAGATTATACAATTGTATGGAAACTCCGCAGGGCCAAAAAATTTGATTGTTATAGAGGGATTTATCATTGTATCAATATAGCGATGTTTTATGGTATTTTATTCCTGATTCACACATGCAGGGATGTTAATTCTGCGCCGAAACACAAATTCTTGCGCCGAACTGCGCTTTTAGCCGATTTTTGCGCCGGTCTGTGCCGAATACGTCATTTTTACTCTTTCAGGGTGTGCCGAAACACAAATATTGCACCGAACTGCACTTTTAGCTGATTTTTGCGCCGGTCTGCGCCGAATACGTCATTTTGACTCTTTGTTAAATTTTTGCCACGCTCATTTATCTTTTAAAGCATGTATGGAAAGCTAGTTAGCAGTAAAGCAAGAATCAAACTGCGTATGAAAGCTGCATTCCGAAGCCATTCTACCAGCCCGGATCGGACCAGTCGGGCTTTGTTAGTCACCTCAATCAGGGCCGGCCAGATAGGCAAACAAGTAATCATCGCAACGGGCACCGTTTTTTGTTTATGAAGGGGCACGATTTCCAACTTAAAATCATAAAAGCAATTTTGAAAAAAGTAAAAGGGACATCTTTTTCTACGTTTGCAGGGTGGAGTGGGTGTCATGTACCGCAGGGCCGCCCCTGATCTAAACCAGACCGGTCCGTAAAGAAAACAGTATATTACGGTGACGTCCCAGCCCCTAAAAAATCACGGTTTATGACCCGGCCCATAGCAAGAATGAAAATTGGAAGCATGACCGGTGTAGAAATCAGGATCTAGGCTGTCTGAATTAATAGAATATTTCATTTCAAAATAATCCAGAAATCCGCTGCCAGTGGTGTAGTCGCGGGGGGTAGAGATCTGTGCGGGCCCAGGCTTTTGCAGCACGATTCATTCAAGGCACGGGCTGACCTCAGCATTTTCTAGAATGGACCGGAACAAGCGTATACTCTTAAAGACGGTCCTCTGCGCTTGCAAAATCGAGCCTTTCCGGAAATTTTTGCTCTCCTAAAATTTGGACAAGACCAAACGATATGCTTGTGATTCCCCCCCCCCCCCTTCCTTAAATCATGATTAATATACGAGCTGGACCGGGTCTGAATTTTTTATTTTGATTAAATGCCGGGCCGGGCTAGACATTTTCGGCCCGTGAAGATCATGAGCGGGGAGATGCCGTCTCACTACTTCTTCATTCGAGCTTATGTCAGCAAAAGTAAGCGTTCTTCACTTTTCATCATGGACGCATGATTTTTGAGTCTTCAGTTGCCAGTGTTCCTAAACCTTTTTTCCACCACTGTTTTTCTTTTTGTGTGTGTGCAGGCTCTACGAGAGGGGGCAGACGGGGCGACGCCTCTGGGCCCGTGTTCAGCCAAAGTGCGTCCGCAAATTTTTCAGAATGTGTTACGAATTTCATTTATAGATCCGTAATTAAAATCTTTATTTTAAAATAGACTAAATTTTGAATACATAATTCTAGAATGATATAAACGGCAGAAATGTTAATTCTACCATTTAAATATTAGTATTTTTACAACCTTCGAACATGCATTAAAAGTACCATTGCATATAAGAAAGACTTCCCTCCCACTCTCTTTCCATTTAGCATTTATATGAAAACCATTAAAAAGAGCAGTTTCACACACACACACACAAAAAAAATTCCTTCCGTCCATGTAAATCCATGTATTGTTTTTACCAAGTTGCTGATAGCATAGCCTGTATACACCCTTTTTTTTTCCAGAGCTTTCCTAAAGTGCTTTCAAATAGTGTTTTGCTTTTAGCAAATGGTGTTTGCTTGCAAACTTTGCTTTTCTTGTATGCATTTATTGTGTTCCTAAATCTTCAATTTTATGCTCCAAAATCATGTTAATTCTGATCTCGAATCTTAGTTTTCCTCTCGGAAACTATTTTTTTGTGCTCCTGAGGTGCTCCCAAATGGAATTTTCTGCTCCCAAATAGAATTTTTCTGCTCCCAAATGGAATTTTTCTGCTCCCGAGGTGCTCCCAAATGAAATTTTTTCTGCTCCCGGGGTGCTCCTAAATCGAGTGTTGGAGTTAACATCCCTGCACATGCTTGCTTCATTTCTCCCTGGGCCTAGTTATAAAGTGGACACAGACAAAGTCACAGTTATTAATTTAGTTTTTTTTTTTTTTTAATGAATGAATTAGAATAATTCTGAAACGATGTACAGTAGAAGATCGATATACCGCAATTCTATTAAACGCAATTCTCCATAAACCGCATTGCCACTGCGGATGTAAACAGAGAAAATCACAATTAAGAAATTTCTACAATGTGCTTTTTTTTTTTTTTGGGGGGGGGGAGGCTTTCGTAGGGAATTAATTTTGAGATAAATCCCACAACATGTCAAGCTTAAAATAAACAATTATTCTCCGATGCATGCATTATGCATTATCAGCGTAACAGCTGGCTGGCCGGGTCAAAGAGGAAGAACTGTTTACTTTAAAAAAACAAAGAACCTCTCCCTTTTTCCCTCCTTTATCCAACCTCTCTCTTTCTCCCTCCTCTACCATTGACTTCCCCCCAAACAGACATTTACTTTTTAGTGATATTCCTCTTTGTAAATTAAAAACATTGGTTTGTTTTATATTAAATCGAATGCTGTTATTTGGCTTCCTGAATCATACGCTTAGCATCACCAAAATTTTTTTTTTTTTTATATGTGTGTGTGGGGGAATGCACATAGCTATTTTTACTTTAGAATATGCAATGTTTCTTTAAGTTTGACAAGAAAAAAAGTTTTAAAATGAATGGTTTTCTAAACAAAGTTGCCCCCCCCCCCTGCCCGACGATATGCTTATGTCTCAATATTGGCAGTAAAATACTTCTAAACAGGCTATGAGAAGTAGGGAAGGGTGAGTTTTCTCAATGTAACACTATTTTAAAACTGAATTTTGGAACTGGATTTAATCCATCATTAGTTAAAATGAAAACTGCTGAACTAATGCATTGTGCACAAAATGGAAGGCAGTCAGTTTGAAAACCTGCATGAAGACAGCATTTTGAATATTTGGTAATTGATGATAAGTCACAAATTGTTAATCATTTGACCAGTGCTGAAATAATTTCCTCTGTTTCAAAACAAGAGGAAAACAATTCTGAAACAGAATCAAATGCTGGAGAGAAAGTTAAAAAACTTTCAGAATCTGAAGAAATTTCCATAAGAGATCAATATTTCAAACTCCTAGAAACACAAGACTGTGTAACCGAAGTAAAATTATTACCTGTTCAAAGGCTGCAAACTTTAATGCTTTTGGTAATTTCAATTTATTTATTTATTTATTCTGTAAATAAATAAATTGCTTTTTTTTAAGTAGTATTTGTATTTAAAAATTATTTTTAAGCATTATATTTATGTGTTCCAGCTATATTTTAATGTTTACTAGGGAAGTTTAATGATATAAGTGAATGATCCATATAATGCAAAACCTTGCATTTCGAGGTTTGCGTTATAAAGATCTTCTACTGTATCTTGATATTTTCTCCCCTAGCTGTGCCTCTGCCTCTTTCTGATAGCTTTTTAATGCTTGGTGTTTTAAAAGTTTGGCATCATTAGAAGGATTTTGTCAGGGTTAATGTGATGTTTGTGGGTGATTGTTACCTTGTAATTATTGTAATTTTATTTTTTTCCCAGCTGCTGTTGCAAAATTCAAAACGTTATTGACTGAGCAACCAGATGTTTCTCCAGCCATTTCTGCTTTAACGGTATTGTTGGAATTCTTAGAAAAAGATACTTGTAAGTTTATTTAGTGTAAGGTTTGTTTTTGATAATTAAAAAGAACTAGTTCTGCATGTAATTTTTACGGCTATTATTATTGAAAGGTTGCAGATGTAATCTAATTATAAATTTGTGTGTTTTGAACTCTTCCAAGACTGTAGTGCCTGAAGATTATGGTAGATTTCATAGTGCTCATAGACACTTGAAAAAATTACCTTCCCCTTTTTTAAGTTATTTTGGTACTTACGCATTATCCCGGTGGTCCACCTATATGAGGGATTTTTACTAAGCTAAATGCCGGACACATGAAATTATTTATGGCTCAGAATACAGTTGGCAACAGTTTGCCAGCACATTTGATGAAAAAATAGTTTGGCAGAAATGACTGCATCGGGATAATACGTAATTACCGTTATTTTTTGTTCATGGACCTGGGACATGCAGATTCCACATATAATGCTCACTTGCAAGATCATAGCAAGGAGTCTTATTTTATATATGATGAATATGATTTTTGAATTATTTTTCAGGCAGATAGTTGCAGATCCAAAAAAGTTTCAAGGATGGGTGAAACCTATGACAAAACATCACAAATATGGGTAGTTCCCCCACCTTTTTACTGCTCTTTTTTAATTGTGGGCATCCTGTTTAATCTCCAATCTTTGAAAAGAAGGCAACAAAGACTTTCTTCCTTTGCTTCTGAGCATGGCTCTTTGAATGCACTTTGGGTGCATATCATTGAACTATCTTTGGGTTCATGTGGAGCATTCAAAGACCATGCTAGAAAACAACACTGGTCAAAGAAGGAGAATCTTTGTCATAAGTATATGGTTGAAATATCTGGATTGGAATTTTAAATGTTTAATAGGGAGACGCAAGTCCCAAGCCAATATGTTAAAATCACGCATAGTTTTAAAATGCCATTGATCGTATGTTGAAAAGTAAGGTTCTGCAGAATAAGAATTCCATATGGTAGTCATCTGAGCTCTAAATTCAAGAATATTTAGGAAGTATTATCTATTAAAAACATAATTTTATTTTGCTTAATTTTATACAATTAGAATAATTAATTCACCATAAGAAAAATAATAAACCAGGTGGAACGATGGGAAAATATTTATAAAGTGCTTATCTCCTTTTTTCTTTGGCCCGTCATCTTTGGTTAAAGATAAAAGAGCAGTGTAAGAATAAACATACTAAAAATTTTCATGTGTTAAAAACTTATTTTGTTATACAATTGAATAAATAATATAATTTAGCTTTCATTTAAAGGCTCTGTTTTCTGCATTGAAGAAAATAAAATTATATTTGCCATTTTAACTTAGCAGCTTATTACCTAAAAGTAGACTCTCTTATGCTTGGAGACACATGCTTGTTTCTGCCCACACCAGATGTTATTCTAGAATGGTGTAAGATCATATTGAATATAAATGGGATCCGATGCTGTGCTATGTAAGGTCCAGTGAATTTTCAACAAACGATTATGACTATAAATAGGTTAGTAGTACTTAAGAGGACTCCTTATTATGCTCATTTCATTTTCAACAAAGTGAAGAAAAATTGAAAACTGGAATTATTTGCTTACATCTCAAATGTATGGAGTGTGGTGCATTAAAGGCATTTGCAGGTATTTTGAAGTAGTGGATTTAAGGAAGTACACTGTATATCTTTTAATTTTTGGTCATATTTTAATCATTTAAAGTTGTGCCATTTTTAACATCATTTTTATCCTGTGTTAGACTTGGTTTTTTTTTTTTTTTTTTTTTTTTTTTGTTTTTTGTTTGAGCATTTTATAAATATTCTTTTCCAATTTCCCAGCTACAACAGTCCAAGGCTTAGATGCCAATATCAGACCTGTAGTGGATGCCTTTATGAGAGTAGAAAGTGTTGTTACATCAGTAAAATCAGCCTCTGAACTTTTTCTAAGATTTATCACATTAACTTCATTAGATCAACCGGTAAGTATATTGGATTTTTTCCCTATTTATTGTTTAGAAGTTTTCTACCTATATTCTAGAGGTTCAGTACTTACGTCTTGAGGTTTCGTGAATAACCCTTTAGCCCAGCAGTTTTCAACCTTTTAGCATTGTTCCCTCCAACAAAGTATAACTTACAGTGGTTCTCCCTTCCCTCTCCCCACCACATTCCTCAATGTACATAATTTTTCATTCTTCACCAATGAACATTTAGTCTCCTTTTCTATAAAATAATGTTATCAGTATTTAAGTGAAAATAGATATATGTTTTGGATTAAAAATAGATGATTTTTTAAAACATGCATTATCACTTGCTCTTTGCCTTTTTTTCTTGCAATCCCCCCCATAAACACTGCATCCCCTAAGGAGGAACAGGGAACACCCTCTGGGTAGCTGACTGCAAAGCTGTTTACAACATTATTCCTGGGAACCACTGCTTTAGCTTTTCCTTGTAGAATAAGTATTGCTTTATAAAATTGAGTTTAAAAAAAAATTAGGATGTCCTAAAGGAATTCATTACAAAGAATTCAATAATTTTGTAATGACTTGACTCTTTAATCATATGTCATCAACTGAAAAAGAACATCTTTTGTGAAATTAAATATGAAAAGACAAAGCTTAAATCAATAATCCTAAAAAATTCATAGTATATCACATACTTGCCAATTATCACAGATTATTTGTTAACTTAAGAATTTTCTTGTTTATTTACTGATGTACAGATGACAAGTAACTTTACGAATATTTTGATTCATAATTTTTAACATTCAGAATTTTTTTCAGTTCAATCTTTTTCCTACCTCTCGAGAGAATATTTTCTCTTTAACATTCCTTTATGCAAAACTCCTAGTGCCATTAAAGTAAAAAAAAATATATATTACTTTAGATTGATTGATTGATTTAAGTTTTAAATCTTTCCCCCTTCCCACAAGGAAACCAGTAAAAAAGTAACTTAACTAATTAAGCAAGTTCAGATGTGAATGAAAATGGTATTAATAAATAATAAATAAATAAATGAAAATTAAAGAACATTTTGACAATAAAAGAAAACAAGAAATAAAATTTACTGATGTGAGGTGGAATTTTACTGAAATGAGCATATAATTTTACTGATGTGGGTTTTCCCAGGCTGACAGGTTTGATCATACAATTTGCCCAGTGACTAACATTTGCAGCTAAATTATAAGATGACTTCCTGGAGTGTGTACAAAATATCATGTATTTGTTGATTTTATTTATTCAGTGGTTTAAATAGTTACCAGGTCCTTGTTCTTTGTAAGAGTCTTTTAAGACAAAACTTAGATTTTCAAAATTGTTAAAATGAAACATCCAGTATGCCATTATCAAAATTACTTTCTTTTCTAGGATTTCAGTGAATGTAAAAAGGTCCTATGCACAAGAGGAAAATGGTTTCTTGATGATGTTTCAAGAGCTCTTAGCAAAATTGCCACAAGTGTAGTTCCTTATATAAATAACAATTATGTAAGTATTAAATATTTTACTAAACTGCAATTAAACAAAAGTATTGAACACTGGGGGAAAATAAATCAATTGTTCTAGAATATATACATTTCCTTTTTTTTTTTTTTTTTTTAATGAAGCACCTCAGATACAGTGATCTCCCTAGAAATTTTTGTCAGCTGGGTGGCATTATGGAGCTGCAGTCTGTTGTAACTCTATCAAATTAAGGCATTCAAAGTGATATTCTGATTTTTCTGATGGGTTGTTATTGAAACTTGTCAGGCAATGCTCCTGGCCAGAAAGGCCTTGGGAAAAACCCTGATGTATTATGAGAAAAATAGCTCTGTTAGGATGCATTTCGATTGTTGCATCAAAAGACCAAAAATTTGAAGCCATTCTCAAGATGTTATCTAGAAATTCAAAGAATCCTTCACTAATTTGCTTTCAGCATGAATATAGGCTAAGAAATGTGTGAAACTCGTAGCCTTAAATAATTTTAATGCTGTAAAACATTAAATAAAAGGTGTTAATAATTTTCCAAAATCAAAACCTGATATTTGACTGGAGAACAAGGGCAAAAAGATCTCCCAAAATTTACATGCCCAGTTGGGCATGTAATCTAAAATAATACATGCCCGAAAAATATTACTAAATTTTATTGGTTTGTAAAATTTACATTATTCAGACAGTTTGCATTGAAAGGAAATGTTACAACCACAAACCTAATTGGTATGGACACCTAAGATATGAACAGCACAACCACTAGTATGTCTGAAAACTTTTCCTGAAGATTGTCAATAATCAATCGCTAATATAGGAATGAAAGCCAGCATCAAAAATTAGCAAACCATAAACACACGTGGATATGGTGTTTTTATAGTTTTCCATCATTGTTTTATTAAGGTTCTGAGGTATTGAGCTTGCTGCTAGGACATTGATAAAATCACTCAAGTAAAAATGCAAATTTGTTTTTTCCATACCAAATTTTGAAAAATTGGATGCATTTAAAAATATATAATTCTGTTTTTTGTGTTTTTTTTTTAAAGTAATTTATGAATATTTAATATTCATTTTTTTATGTGTCCGATCGGACATGTGGCGCAAAAAAAAAAAAAAAAAAAAAAAAAAACTAAAACAAAAAAAAAACATGCCCCGCTGAAAATTTTAGATTTCCCGGGCATGTCGGGCAATAGTTTTCCAGCCCTTCTGAAGAATTACCCAAGAAAGACTGTTTTAATGAAGTTTTGATTAGTGTACATTAATAATACTTTGCAGTATTTTTTGTTTTAAAATTAAATATTTATATTTATAAAATTTTACTGCGCATTTAAAGTGCCTCAATTCTTAAAAATTTGGATTTATTGTTACCAGAATTTCCAGCAGAAATGTTGCAGCATTTACGTGTTTAAAACTTAAAATTTCAGCAAGTACAGCATTTCTATTTATGTGGTGCTTACGTTCACTAAAAAATATATATACAGTAGAAGATCGATATACTGCAATTCTATAAACCGCAATTCTCCATAAACCGCATTAACACTGTGGATGTAAACAGAGAAAATCACAATTAAGAAATTTCTACAATCTGCTTTTTTTTTTTTAATTGCTTTCCTAAGGAATTAATTTTGAGACATTAGATAAATCCCACAACATGCCAAGCTTAAAATAAACAATTATTCTCCCATGCTTGCATTATGCATTATCAGCATAACAGCTGGCCGGCCGGGTCCAAGAGGAAGGAATGTTTACTTTAATAAAACCACGAACCTCTCCCTTTTTCCCTCCACTACCGAACCACTCTCTTCTCCCTCCTCTACCATTGACTTCCCAAACAGACGTTTATTTATTTAGTTATATTTCTCTTTGTAAATTGATTTGTTTTATATTAAATCGTATGCCGTTACTTGGCTTCCTAAATCATACGCATAGCATCACCAAAAGTTTTTATTTTTTTTTTTTTTTTATGTGTGTGCGTGTGTGTGTGTGTGTGTGGGAGAATGCACATAGCATATTCTAAAGTAAAAATAGCCATGTTTCTTTAAGTTTGGCAAGAAGAAAGGTTTTAAAATGAATGGTTTTCTAAACAAAGTTGGGGGGGGGGGGTTGGCACACGCCCCCGCCCCTGCCCGACGATATACTTATGTCTCAATATTGACAGTAAAATACTTTTAAAAAGTCTATGAGAAGTAGGGGAGTTTTCTCAATGTAACACTATTTTAAAACTGAATTTTGGAACTGGATTTAAGCCATCTTTAGTTAAAATGAAAACTGCTGAACTAATGCATTGTGCACAAAATGGAAAGTACTCAGTTTGCAAACCTGCATGAAGAAAACATTTTGAATATTTGGTAATGGATGATAAATCACAAATTGTTAATCATTTGACCAGTGCTGAAATAATTTCCTCTGTTTCAAAACAAGAGGAAAGCAATTCTGAAACAGAATCAAATGCTGGAGAGAAAGTTGAAAAACTTTCAGAATCTGAAGAAATTTCCATAAGAGATCAATATTTTAAATTCCTAGAAACACAAGACTGCGTAACCAAAGTAAAATTATTACCTGTTCAAAGGCTGCAAAAAAAGTTATTTGTTGAGAGATTGCAAATTCTAAAACAAATCAAAATTAATATATTGTTTAACAAATAAACTTTAATGCTTTTGGTAATTTCAATTTATTTATTTTTTCTGTAAATAAATAAATTCCATTTTTCTGTTTTTTAAAGTAGTATTTGTATTTAAAAAAAAGTTTCAAGCATTATATTTATGTGTTCTAGCTATATTTTAATATGTTTACTAGGGAAGTTTAATGATATAAGTGAATGATCCATATAATGCAAAACCTTGCGTTTCGAGGTTTGCATTATAAAGATCTTCTACTGTATATATATATATATATATATGGATATCATGAAGAAATATTAGCTAAACACTAGTGCTCTACAGAAAAGACCAGTTAGTTGTTTTCTGCAAATTTTGTTGTGTTTATCTGGTGTTTATTTCTCTCTGGAGTGCCTTAATAACCCTAAACGACCCTCAAAGAGTCTATGAACACAGAAGATGATGTGACAAACTTTGATCTGTATTCAGATCAGGAAATGCCAAATCTTTTCAATTCAGATAATGAAGAATCAGACTTGTTAGTATGACATGATGGCTTAAAAAATTTAAACTTTATTGTGATTTTTGTTACCAAAAGTTAAATTTGAAACTTTAATCTTCCTTTCAGTTTAATATTGCTTTATTGCATTTTATAAAATAACATAGTGAGAATCTTGTAATAAAGTTGTGTAATTATAAACAATAAATGATCAGAAATTTTCTGTATGAGAAATGATAGTAAATTTCTATCATTTTGAATGTAACCATGTATATAAATCATTATTTTTGGTTATAAATCTTTATCTTTCTGTATATTATTCATGGATATAAATGGAATTTCAGACCAGATGTAAACTTCAAACTTTAAATAAGATTAGTAATAGAAAAGAGCATTTCTCTATTAAATATTTAAAACCAAACTAGTTACAATTTTCATAAAATTATAATTTTGGTGAAAACATACCTAGTTTTCGAACTGAACGTGAATATAGGAGCGCTTTTCAGTATGATTACAAAGTTCTATTCTGGATGTTATACGAAAGATAACCATCCTACTGTTCTTTAACCATGAAGCAGTGCACTTGCTATAACAGTAGTGCTATAATTACAATAGTTCCATGCATCAAATTCTTAACTGTGCTAGTGTCGGATCGTCCACCATTCAGTTATCTGATTCATTATGCTATCCTCTGGTTTAGATAAAAATTATTTTAAAAATATCCTTAAAGAATAAAATATGATCATTTAACCTCATTGCTACAAAATCTGGTTATCTAAACAATTAGCTGTGAAAAACATGAAGCTTTAAAATTTGCCTTTTGTTGATTTTTATGCTTTCTTTCAAAAGGAGACAAAAAAAAAAAAAAAAAAAAAAAAAAGCTAAAGTTTAGCAACTGTGATATGTTGAAAAGATCAGTCATACAAGTTTTCCTTCCCTTCATGTGAGTTGAAAATTATTTGAATTGTGAAAAGAGTGTGTATCTATGAAAACAGTAATACCCTGAATGTATGCTGCATATATGTACTTACAAATTATTTTTAATTGAGTGCAAACTAAAGAAAACTATTAAGAAAAAAGTGTAATAAAATCTTAGATAACACATAAGTATAACAAATTATATTCTTAAAATCATAAAACGTTATTTTTGAAGTAAATAAAAGATGAATCGAAGAGATTTAAATATTGCATAACTTTGGGTTCACATAAGTTGAGGTATTATTTTATACAGGGGTGACCCAACATGGTAAGCAAGATAAGCATTGCATCAGGGTGCCATTTTGAACTGAAAAGCTTGAAAAAAGTATAAAAGAGGGCGCCACATTTCCTAGGGCCTTCCCTGATTGTACATTGTTATTTAAATGCATTTCTTTTTTTAAAGCGTTACACAGATTGAATAAATCTAGTATATGGTGATGGTGTCAGTGAAATGAGACTTACAAAACAACGAGTGAATTAATAAATATAGGGTGTTTCAAAATAGATATTACAGCGATTATCTTAGAATTTGTTAATTTCACATTTGAACATGTTTAATTGCTTTTCCTAACAATGGGATCTGTATTTATCTTTTATCAACTCACAGTTGGCCCCCTAAAGTAAAGATTCTTTTTCAACCGAAAACTGATACCACCACAGTAGGTAAAGTGGTGCAAGTCATCATTTACAAAATTAATTTACTCGCTAACTATTTCACTTAAGATACATGGGATTTGTTAATTAATTTTCTTGGATAAAGAGCAACCTTTTTCTAAGGGGGAGCATATGAAAATTAAATTTTGTATTTTAATATGTGTACAGCCCCTGGTAAAAAAAATTGCCATATCTGAAATCGACTCTTTATTTGACAATTTATTAAATAGATTATTTCTAATTGAAAGTATGTTTCTATCACTTGTGGTTTTAAAGATAATCACTATAACATCTATTTTGAAACACTCAGTATATATACACATATATATATTAACTGTTGTCACTTGTAAAATTTGCAACAATATGGGTTTCAGTTAATCATATTTCCTCTATGTCTTTATTTAAAAATCATTGTCTTATTTGTAGAACACTGTGCTTTGTGAAAAATTGTATTAGTCCAATTAATATTTAAGGTTAAATTTATTGGCTTGATAATGTGAGCAGGTGTAGCATTTTTGTCTTTAAATTTTGAACATGATCTCACTCTTCTTTTTCTTCCCCTAGAACATTCTAGTTCATTCACACTCAAGAGTTGTGTTTGCAGCATTGAAAGAAGCACATGATGCCAAAAAAGAATTCCGTGTGTTTGTTACAGAATCTCGTCCCGATTACAGTGGGTAAGTATGCTTATAATTATTTTAGGACATTGAGTTGGCTTCACAAAAGGAATTTTTCTTCAAAGAAATAAATGTACACAGACTTTCTAACATTTAACCTTAGTAAGTCCTTATTTCATGATCATTTACAGATTAAAAAATTATAGCTCTTGAGGATGGATAATTTTTATGTCTACAATAAAACCTCGCTACAACAATAAAATTTTGCAGTCCCCTGGAATTCCAATACAATATAATCGCTTCTCGATATAACGAGACATCTGTCTAGAATGATAATTTTATTAGGTCCCTTAAGTGTCGTTGTATCGAGGTTTTACTGTATTTACTTCATTCCCATTTCTTCGAAAGCTGTTCCATTGTTGCTATACACAGTTGATTATTAAATTTTTTCAATAGTGATTGCACATCCTAATTTCCTGTCTTGTAGCTACACAAATCTATTTTGATTAGCATAATTCAAAACATATATGCAGTAAAATCTAGACCCAAAATTTTTTTTCTGAAGGAGGTTTCAGTGGAATAGAGTGGATACTCTACAGAACAGTGTTTCGACTTCTATTTAAAACATGGTTAAAAAATAAAAATGATGACTACATTATACAGTGTTGGCCAGAATTGTGGACACTTTTGGAAATATTTAGGTTTTTCTAACTTAGTATGCTTATAGGAAGTGCTTCCATTCACAAAATGCAAACTCATATATCATTTTAAAGAGAATTTAATACTGATTTCAGTACACAAAACTAAATTCAGATATGAGCAATAGGATAAAAGTTATAATTACTTTAATCTGACAAACAAATACAGTGAAGAAGTGGATTGTAATTTCTATCCACTTGACTTTCCGAACCCTTGATCTTTACGAAGTATTTAAATAAATTTGATTCAATTCAGTTGAATGTGGTGTTCAGACACTATTGCACTTCAGATAATTAAAGTGTATAGACCGCTGTGTATAAAATACTTTGTTTTTTCAGCCTTGTAAAAACTGTAAGCATTACACAGTATGTAAGCTTACTGTAATATGTCTACCTAATTTGAACTCAATTGAACGCATCATAAAGACACTAGCATGCTTTTAAAAATTTGCATTAAGAGGCTGTAATGTGTAACAATTTTCTTTTGTAGCCCTGCACAAAAATTAAGTCCTATACACACCAAAATCAATACTGGTCATGAGAGTGTGGTCTATAATATCTATACCAAATTTGAGCTCTATCGAATGTACCGTTCAGGAGCTATAGTGTTCATTCACGCACACATGCATCATCATAAAAATAGCATAAATGAATTCAGAAGACCTCAAAACATGTTAATACATCAAAATATCATAACCAAATTTTTACGTGATTACAATACTTTCCTTATATGGTATATATTTGGAAAATAAAAAGAAAACTGCTTTTTCCCTTTTTATTTTCTGGTTGGTAGTGGTTTACTTGCCATATAATTTTGATTGAATCATGTACCCAAATAAAGCAGTTTTATATTTCCTGTGTGAGCCATTGCTAGGTAATAATTGACTGATGATAGTCAAATAGCTAGAAGCATGTAAGGATGGCTGCAGTCCAGGGAGAACTCACCATTTTTTGCTTAAGGGTGTATGTCAAAGAAAAAAACTCTGTTTTTAATTTTTGTACACAAATTGAATTAAACTAATAGCACCAGCGTCTCCAAAAACTTCCAGATGGTTTCATAGGCTGCTTTATAAGCAAAAAAGCTGTGGCATTTGTGAAATTTCCAGAAAAAATTCTTAAACATGGATCTGAGCTGCAAGATTTTTCAAAGAGTGACACATTTTGCGAAAATTTCCAATTTTTAAGAATTTTTTCTAAAAGTTTTGAAACTGATACTAATTTATCGTTTATTTGAGTATGTAGTACAGCTTGTAAAGAGACAGTTTAAAAATTTTGAAGTGCCTGGCATAATTAGTTTATTTGTACTTATGTACCAAAATCACATGATTTTTTCGAACTACACTGTTATTAAAGCAGAATCTAAACAGATAGACATTCACAGCAACCCTTTAGCAGGAAAATGTGCACACACCACTTATCAGTCTTCCTTTTCCCCCCTTCCCACTCACCAAAATTCAACTAATTTTTTTT